>JAARMF010001597.1:28008-39150 GCA_022844705.1 Toxascaris leonina
GGGGGGAGGAGGAGGGAGGGAGGGGGAGGTAAACTATCATCGCTTCCGAAGTACCAGTTCATTGGATTAGATTGACATGTTGCACTTCATAACGCTTGATGTTTTCAGACCTTCAAGCGTATTCGCCCATAAAGGGCAGGAAGAGACAGCTCGGCATAGAGGAGGGCAAAAACCGCGATTTTCTTTATGTGACAATAAAATAGCCGGAATGATGTCTACACAATAGTCGTCAAATATGTCGCCCGGGAGAAATTCACCGGAGGTGGCAAACGCAAATTCGTCTACACTGCCAAATACTGTTGCTCCACCATTCAAGGAATACTACCACACGCAAATCGCAGAGAGCATGAAATTAGTTTGTCGTTCAAAAGGTGGAGGTAAGAGATGGAAGTACAAATCGAACTGTTCGGAATGGTTATTCGTTAAGAAGGCTCAAATGGCTGATGGGAATGGGGATATAAGGAATAAAGAAATATGGATATATTTGCCAGTTGATTGCATGTTCTGATCAAAAATATCGGAATTTGCTACCTCACTTTGTGATAGGCATTTGTTTAATTTGTAACTAGTAAGGGTTTATACCCCAGTGAATTGCTCGCTCGCGCCACTCCTCCTTACTTTCTTATCGTCCAATGAGTGCAAAGTATGTCAGCTTTGTGAATGTTTCAACATCTCTTTCATTGACGAAAATGAACTTTTCTGCGAGGAAATGCGAATTCCGAGGAATGGAGCCAGTTATCAAGGCTTGAAAGTTTCCGACCAACTGCACCCAAATGAGAATGCGTCTAAATGCATCAAACAACCCTCCTCCGTGCGTTAATGCCTACGACCCATGCAATTCAAATGAATTCATTGAACACTCGTAGTCGCAGATTTTTTTTATTTTCATGAATATAACGCAACAATCGACACAGAAAAAGCTGACTTCGCATCCTTGGTTAATCTAATTAGTGTTCACGTTAATTGAAGAAAGTGATAAATAGCGTAAAAGAAATTATCGGGCAAGGGTCAACGACAGATAACCAAAATGAGAGGTCACATTAAGGGTTGCAGCAAAAATCGCTGCGAGAACAGGCAAAGCACTTAATTTTCTGGAAAGCTTTCCACTTTTAAAGACATCGTACACAGTTTCCTTACTGCAGGAAACGGAAGGAGAGGGAGGAAGGGAAACTCAAAAAATGAACCTTCATTAGCTCAAATTGCTACACTTTTCAGAAATCTATCCTTTTCCCTTCATCATTTGTTCTGGTTTCATTATTCTTTCACTTCTTCTCAGCTTTCACCAGAAATTTTTAACCTTAATTTGTTTGAAATGTGGCGAAATATGCTGATAAAATGCTCCCTGCACGAACCTTTATGATCTCATACTGCTCCTCACTCAGCACTATTTTTTCATCAGTTTCCTACGGAGGAGTAGTATTTGAAAAGGATGCTAAGAGCGCTCTTACGTCACTCCGATCTAGAGCTAGCTCTATCCAGCTTCAATAAGCTTATGAGAGAAAGAAATGTCGTGCCTAACGCGATCTTCAGAGATAATATTTCATCACGCACTTCATCATACACCTTTCTATTAAATTTCTCATTGGCACCGATAAGTGGACGACAGGAGCTGGGAGATTTAAATACACATTCACATTCTTGTGTACCATGCGACCCTTTCGGCGTACTGCTTCAATTGTATCCCAGCTGGTATCATTCGTGTTCGTACCGCTGCAACTAATCGAATTCACATCCACTTCAGGTTGCAAGGAAGAATGTAGAAATCAAAAGCTATCTTCGGAATGGCTAAGTTTTGCTTCACCGAAACGCCTTTCGGGGTGAGACTTTGGGTCAAGTTACTCCACTTTCCTGTTACATTTTACATCAGAAATTTTTGCCTAGGCAATTTCTCACCAACGAGTTATGCATTGGACGAGTTGGCGTGCTGCTTGTTCTATATGGTTAATAAAGTCGGTCGAAAACCACGCAACAGTCAGAATCGTTGATTGTTGCTGTGTGCTTACGAAGGGAATTGAAGTTATTAGCACGCACGTCGTGGTCCACGACATTCCCGAAAGAAAGCATCAAGAATTGGAGTAATTTTTCCTAAGTTCCTATTTTTCAGGAAACGAAATATAAAATCTAAAGCTGAAGTTATGATAGCTCACCGAACTACGTGGCGGCACCCTTCCTGCGCATAACATATGTGTACATTTGTGCATCCTGGACATAAAGCAGATCGCTGGACGGTATATATATATATGTGCACCGAATGAGCAAAGTTAAGGTAGAGGGCTCGTCTATCGAGGGAAGCCATGAAAACGATAATGGATAGACAATTCAAGAAAAAACGAATCGGAGTCAAAAGGGGGAGTTGAGATGTCGTGGCATGGAAAAGATTATGTAGTGAGGACATTTCCACACATCCGTTGATGGAGGGCATCAAAAGGTTCATGAGACGTGCCTCTGTAGTGCGAAGAAGCGTCCCATTCCCTCGAGCCAGAAATTTAATGACATGTGAAATAGAGGTATCAAGAAAGGGGATGCTCCCGTTCGTGGGAGCTTCCATAGTGAGAGAAATAAAAGGATCAGAGTTGTTAAGAATGTCAAAATTTTGCTAAAGTTCTTCCCGGGACATGCAAATGACAAACATTTCATCGATGTACCGAACGAGCAAGGTTGGGTTAAGGTAGAAGGCTCGCCTATCGCGCGAAGCCATGAAAACGACATCCAAAATTGGGGCTGGATGATTACTAATATTACTCATCCAGGTCCCTCTTCTGTTCATAGAGGTTTCACGACTACGCAAAACAGACAAAACCTAGGCAAACTGCTGTGAGATCCAATATGCCTTGTTTTGGGAGAACGTGCCGAAATGTCCTCACTCCACAATCTTTTCCACTCCACGACATCTTAATCCTCCTTTTGGCTCCGATTTGCTTTTCTTGAACTGTCTACTCATTCCCGTAATTTCTTTTTGCTCAGTACTGTGTAATCTTCAGCAGACATGGGTATATGTATGTATAGACGTCTATATACATGATGTGATGAATTAAAGGGTTGTTAGAATGATTATGGCTCAATGAGCCGAAACGTCATTATATATATCTCTGTCTGATTCTGCGCATTCCAAGGTTTATAACAACAAACAATCGTAATGCATANGGCTTCATATTATAGCTGTCTTTGTAAAAAAATCACCAAGAACTGCTTCTAAGCCAGTTCTAAATGTGATGACGATTAATATGAATAGTTTTCTCCTCGTGGGGCACCCGAATGCACAGTAGTTGCGCGGTTTCGAGTCTCCATACCCAAACAGTCGGTGACGACTCTGATCTTCCAGAGCAAATCTTTTGTGGAAACCAATACAGTGTTCGTTGATCTGGATCTATTGTTTTACCTTTTATGTCGCTGTTATGTATTTTTGCGTAACGCATCCGATGATTGAGATGTGTTTCACCATCTATGAAAGAATCCTTTGCACCATGTATTCAGTGATGCACATGCACGCATAATCAACATTTGTTGCTGCCTTTATTTCGATGTTTTTCAGTGCAAAGTCGAACGCACCCTTCTGCTTCTACAAAGGCACTTTATGCACAAGGACAATGCACACATCTTGAGTTTGCATCCCATCTTTGCGTTCTCAATGTTGAAATTTTGCGGTGTTTCCGTCTTTCAAAAAACGTTTTCTTCATTTGGCTGTTTTTTCTCTCACAGTAGCTATCAACTACCTGATGACTGTCTGTCATATACTCGTTGAAGAGAATAAACGCCATCCATTAAAGTCCTCACATCTCTACACTTCGAAAAACGAATCACCTTCAATGATCTCAAGAAAGCACATTACTGCTAGAGATTGATTATTTGAATTCTTTACTGATGTCGTTTGGCAACCCTCAAGTTCTTCGGTGCTGTTTTACGGGTGAAAGAGTTGTACGTTCTCTTGTCCATTAAAATAATTTTGCAGAGGGGCAGAATCTTAAAGAGGGTGTGATGTATTATTGTTTTAGGAAGGATTCTCGAATAGGATACAGTGATTGCACAGTGAGAAGACTTTAATGCTCTTAATGCTCATCGTATACAAGATTCCGTTGTTCGCAAGGGAATTCAAGAAATGACCGCCCATTCATTTTCAAAATCATTTTATATGTCATTTGGAATTTTGCGCACTAAAAATCAGCCGACTTTTCATAGTTGTCTGTTCTAATCTACAGCACCTGATAGTCGCGTTATGGATTACCAGATTATGATGTATTAGTGAATATTTTCACTCACACTGGAGCTTCAAAATCACCATAGGATTTAAGCCACTCTACATGGACGAACAATGAGATCACTTAGACATTTCAGAACAAATTATTCGGTCAGAAAGATGCAATTTTTGGATGTGAGCTTCGCGACTTTCATTCCTCCGAGCATAGGATGTAGAGAAATGTTGCCATCTAGAAGCCTAAATGTAAAAGCGTTTTCGCTTATGCAGAAGATCAGATGTCCAAACACCTGACATATCCGCAAAAAAGGATAATGCGCCTCGCTTTTATTCATGGAAAAATAATAAAATAAAAGAGGTTGAATTAAAAAGACATGAATTTTTTTTATAGCAGCGAGGAACTTTTGAAAAAACTACTCCACTTTTCAAGCGACCTGGAATGTGTGCATATCTGTGCACTATAAACACCGCCTTCTACTCTTTCAAGTAGAGGCGAACCGAGGATTGGACTTGCCGAGCTTTCTATTAGAATATAGTGCAATAACTGAGGAAAACAATGGAAGAAATTTTTTATTTTCTGAATATTCAATATATTTTAATGTCATTCCACGAAGAGATGATCTATATATGCGGGCATCTTATGTCGATCGATGCTGGACAATTTCTCTTGCGACTCTCATATAGACTGACCCTCAGAGCACGAGAAGAGATTTTGAAGAGCTTTGAACAAATTTTAAAAACATAAATTCAGTCAAGTCTCTGTGAGGATTTCTTAATTTCAGTGCACTAAGTGCATCCATTGAAACTTTGCTGTAGCAGATAATCGGATGATATAGAAGTCCGTTTATAGGAATTATCTCATTTGCATCATTGCGAATACAGAAAAGGCGCTATGAATCAACGAGTCAAATGTGTGTATATAAGAGTGAGTCCCTTTCATAGCGTTTCCTTGTTCTGATGTCGATTTGAAAACATTTGTTGCGTTTGGTTCGCAGACATCCACGCCCATGATTTGCTTCTATTTGTTGCTTGAAAAATACTCTCAGAGTGTCCGCTAATTCTTTTTTTTCTCGTTTTCATATCTCTTTCGCCCTACATTTTCACATATCGATCATATTAAACTTTCTGACAGCCATTAAGCTCACCACTCGAGTGCGCTCAATGTACCTATCTGTGATCGTTCTATTGCGCTGTAAGAATTCTCCTCGTCACTCACAAAGTGTTTTCATCAACATGTGTGCACATTTCTGATATAATATTTAAGAGCAAACCTTGTTGTAGCTAACCACGTGCATGATCGTTCTTACGCAAATTTCTGTTTCGGTTGGTTTTTCTCTAAATTTGCGTAAATTACTGAATTCTTCCATATGGCAATGTATCGAAGAGGGCATTGTGCAACGTTCATATATGCTCGATGTTCTGTTTACATCCGCAGTCACTGCACACCACTGAACTTTCATTTTTATCCATACAACGGCATGACTTTTCTTGCTGAATCTCTAACCCATCTATCACCTCCAAATCGAACCTCATTTTAACGAGTTCTCAACACTTCCAGGCAGTAAAATGCTAGAAACATATGCTGGCTCCTCTGGCATGCTTATTCTCTTTTGTATGTTCGGAATGCAAGAGCGCGTGTTGGCATTATGTGACGTCTGATCGTGTTTGTGTGAGTCCGTTTGTCTGGTGGTTTCAATTCAGTAGTCTCTCAAGCTAGAGTGACACATATGTAGCCTTCTTACCGTATTTCACTCTCATCCATTAATTTTAGTTTTGAAAGTTGGCATAGGAATAAAATGCTACCAAAGATAGTACCGACCACTACAAAGTAAAACTCTGATTGATGTGAAGTATATGTTACCTCTTCACTTCTTTTATTTCTTTTTAAGGCTAATAGATCAAAGTAAAATATGGTGTAGCAGTAGGATGAGAATTTGCAAATGCGTAGAAAAGTGATCGTCTTTTAGACGACTTGTAAGGACGATCAGATCAACTGCGTGGGTCATCGCTTTCCACATTTCTTTATCACTGAATAATTTATGAAGCCGGTTGGTCTGAGAAGCATGATCGTATGGGCGCATATTGTGACACCCACTTACGGATCTATCCAGCTTGTTTTATCGCGCTAGGATATCATTCGGTTCAGACCATCTTCGGATATTTTCTGTCTGCGCGTATATGCTGAGTCGCCGTTTCTTTTCAACCATGCTTTCCTTGCCTTTTCACCTGCAGACTTGCTCGAAACGCTTCCATCAAAATTGATGCACATCTAAGCGGTAGATTTCGATTTTTTTCAGTCGTCTACATCTGAAAAATGCCAAGTTTTCTGTACCTCAATCTCCTTCCCACGTTTCACTTCTCCCTGAAAAGAGTGATGCAATTATCCACCTCATTGCCCCACTTACTTCATTAGACCAAAAACATCGTCATTACCGGCAAAACTATCCTACCGAAAAAATAGCCTGCTAATAATAAAAATTGTTAATCATCCAATAAAAAAATTGAAATTCAAAATTTAAGGCGTAAGAATGAAATTTGTAATGAGGTAATGCATCCTAAAAAACGTCTCAGCCGTCAACTTTTAGTAATTGCATTTCTACTATTTATTATGAACACTGAATGTTGATAAAAAAAGAACGCCGAGTGGATTCTGAGGTCGACATTCCATGTGAGTGCGGATTCACGTCTCGAGTCTTAATCTGGAGTTTTGCTTTAAATGTGGTCGAAGTTGAGAATCTCCATTAACCAGAACAAGTATCCACTTAACATGAATATAACAGTGAATTACGATGGGATGTCTAAATTGACCAAGCTAAAGAAAATTGGTGCCTGGTGATTTCAGTGCATATGATAACCTTATTGCGACTGGTGCAAGGAACGACCGCACTGTGCGCGGTGACCGTGGTCATTAGCTTATTTGTGATTGCCACCATATTCAGTGATATCAACTCACTCTACACGGATATCATGCTTGAATTGTCCGATTTTAAGGTTTTCTTACCACGAATTTCTCTATTCTCTATTTCTTATCCTTTGTTTTTCTTAACGCTCTGCCAGTCTAGCACAAAGTTGCCTTTATATATATGTTTTCATCGTTTGAAACCTTTTAGTGCTGTATGCAGATATTAGAGTGCCTCCAACTAATCGCCTTTGATTCCTTCCGTCTTGTTAACCCAAATAAATCTTCAAACTGCTCACAAACGTCTGCTGCGATTTCTGCATCCACGCACACCTCAGCATGACAATTTCGAAAACTAAATAAGCAACGAAGGAAAAATCGGAGTGTTTTACAGTTCGTGTTAAATTTTTCTGAATGGGAAAGAGTTGGATATTGGCTGCACTATTGAGGGTTTAGAGGGGCGGATGCACGTTTCAACTACTGAATAATCTCTTGTGGCGTGCGATTTCGAGGAAAACAAGGATGTCATGGACAAACATGATGCTATGAAATTCGGTCGATCAAGTCGATTTGGCCTTTATAATTACCGTATGCCGAATAACTCATTTGATAGGTGACCATAAATTACGCTATAGGATTGGCATAAATGAAGGCTGATGTTAAAAAAAGTCTATACATAGGAACAGTCGAACTTTACAGTTTGCTGCCAGAAAGCTGAGAGGCGTAAAGGCTTACTTGACAAGCACTGCTATTTGAATTTAACACTAATTAGCTGTTCATTGATGCTTTGGGATAGAAATAATCTTGCATAAACTGAAAAGCCCAAGTGCGTTAAGGTGGTCGCGAACGAGACGTGGCAAGAGATACTGCTCGCCAATAATGGGATTCGGTATCGCAGTGAACCACCCAGCTTTGATTCGGCTGTCGGTCGTGTGCGTCGTGAAGCGATCTGCAATTGTGCACTGGATCCCAACAATTGTCAATCGGGTCCCCAAGGACCACGTGGTGAACCGGGCCCGGACGGTAATGATGGCATTCCTGGAATACCTGGCGTTGCGGGCATGAGCGGTGCCGAAATAATGGCTTTCATAAAGCTGCATGAAGAATGCATCGTGTGCGAATCTGGTCCACCAGGACCCGAAGGGCTGCCGGGTCCTCCGGGACCAAGTGGACCAAAAGGTCGAGAGGGGCACAAAGGACAAGCAGGAAATCCGGGATACTCGGGACCCATTGGTCCGACTGGTGATCCTGGACAACCAGGTATGGTTCAGATTGCGATTCAGATATGGAGAGTTTCGCCACGGAGTCATACCATAGTGGAATCGTTGGAGTACTTGCCTGAATAAACACAGTATACCAGTGTGTTTAGTAAGCAGGGGAAAGCGGTGTGAAGTTCCCATAATTAAAAAAAATATGTATGCCACCGCAATGTCATGTTGAAAATGAAGACTAAAAAGATGAAGTGAGCACGTCGCAGGGTCGATGTTGTTGAAACTGCTAAGACGGCAAGCAGAAAAAAAACTTGTTTGCGAAGGACTCATAGGCAAGTAGAGAAACCTACTGGTGGGTCGTTAAGCGCATTAGCCGGTCAAA
This sequence comes from Toxascaris leonina, assembly GCA_022844705.1. Classification (NCBI taxonomy): domain Eukaryota; kingdom Metazoa; phylum Nematoda; class Chromadorea; order Rhabditida; family Ascarididae; genus Toxascaris; species Toxascaris leonina. The sequence goes on from JAARMF010001597.1 coordinate 36,693, forward strand.
GACTTAGGCTGGAATCTTCATAGCTTGACGCTTCAGTGCATTTTTTGAGAGAAGGACACTCCAATAAAACTCTGAATTTCAGGAGCAATATAGTATTCCGGCTTGCTAGAAACGACGGTGAAATTGAGGGTGAAGGTGACTTCGAAGAGGAGCTTATGCAAAATGAATTCCAAAAGGGAAGGCGCCAAATTTAAGAACTACCAATTTTATATTCGTGAAACGAAATCTCCGAAGGGAATGAACTCAAGAAGGGAGGTGCAGAAATATAGGAGAACATATGCGAAATCGCGCTTAGGAAGATGAAGTATTGAATCCATTGGCCGAGTCGTACACAAGTGCATATTTGACAGCGCAAGATTTGACCGATCTGTTCAAGGGTATCACAAATTTCTCAGTAAGTGAAGAGGAGAGATCGGAATCCTGAAATTATTTCTCCTTGCGTATCATTTAACACATCAGCGTACACCTACCAAGCCGTCTATTTTTGAAGCTTGATAATAAGAGAGATGAAAGTTGACATTTTTGTTTAAAAATTCGATATTGCTCAGCGGAAATGAGGCTCTAGAAATGAACTTTTTATGCATTTTCATTTGATGTTTTCGAAATCAGCAATACTAGTTCCTCAGGGCAAATGGGACGCTGAAGGATTTGCACGCCTAAAGCGGAAGGGAGCTGAAATACGGAACGAATAAGTTCACTAATTTTTTCTTGATAGCTACAAGCCATAAATTATCTGCACATGAATTATCGAGCACATGAACGAAAAACTCTCATTTCAAGAAAAATACGGTAAGAAGCGAAAGTGATGTGCTTTCATCTCATGAGTACTCAACGTTCAACACTTCGGCCTGAAAGAGGAAGAGTTGCTGGAATAAATAAAGGGAGTTTGGGCAGAGGTGATTTCCCGTCATAACTTTACCCATGGAAAATGGGGGAATGTGAAGTTGCTTCGACTTCCCGCACAGACGATTTAAAATTTCCGGTGTTCCTCTGTTTAGTTAGTTCACTTCCGTTGCTTGAACTCACCCTTCAATTTATTTAAGCTCTGTTTAAATACTTGGCAATAACAGAGTTTAGACAGTTGCTTTTTGCCATAATTCAGCAAAACTAACAGTTGGCACTGAAACCAGGCTTCTATTATTCGTCGTAATGGGAGGACATAGATCGCTATTTGCAGGCCTAGACGGGCCACGAGGTCTGCCAGGGCTGACAGGCTACGACGGACAGCGCGGCAAAGGATCCAAGGGGTCGAAAGGATCGCGAGGACCGATGGGACTGCTTGGTACGCGAGGCAGGGCTGGACACCGTGGATCACCTGGACCAAGAGGAGAAGCTGGAATTACGGGTCGTGCAGGTTATCCCGGTGTGGGTGGAAGACCGGGTTTGCCAGGACCGCCAGGGAATCCTGGCATTCCAGGCCGCGACGCCGCATATTGTTCATGTCCTGTGCGGACACCCACATTTCTAGGTTCTTATTTTCCAGAACAGTTTCAGACTGAGGTGTTGCCATCGGAGCTGATTGAGGAAGAGAATCGAAAAAAGGTATCTGCCGTTAAGAAGGTGGTATGAGCAGACAACAGTTTCGATGATGTATCGTTTAAAATCGCTCAATTCTCGCCCATAAGATATAGCGAATGTGTTTTGCTCTTTTCTTTCAAGTGCTTTTCTAGTTTCGCAGGCGATAAGCTGGCAATTCATTCGTAAATGATCCTTCATGGAAGCAAAGGAAGAAACAGATTTCGGATGAAATACCAAACCTCGACATGCAAATTACTTATCATTAACTTGCAAAAATTAGCATAAAGAAATGCAAAATCAATGCATATCTATTGCTTTGCACACTCTTGCTAGACACTGTTTGCAAGCAAGCGTTCTTGTAAAAGCTTTGCAAGACAAAAATTCCTCTCATCTTTTCTCAATGTTTAACTCTATTCTCTTGCATAACAGTAAAACTATCAACACAGGATGATACTAAATTAAACTTTTCTCAACAAAATTTCCGACAGCATGAATACCGAAGTTCGTTACCAATTAATTAGCGGTTTTCGCTTTCCTCATATTGTGAGTCGCATCAATGAGTTAGAAATGTGGGATTCCCTGCAAAGAGTCAGCGATATAAATCCTGAAATGTGTATAGTGACTCACCCCTTAGGCAGCGCGCAGTCCGTCGGATGAATCATCACTGAGGGAATCGATCCCCAGTTCACCTCCTGCAGACGTCTTTGGGGCTATGTTGGATGAGTCCCCCACTCTCGCTCTCCCCTTCCCCTTTTTCTCTCCGCCAAAACGGAAATGTGAGAAGCATATCCCACTACGGGGCAACCCACCTGGCTTACTGAGGGTTCCATCTGCAGCATACAGCGCTGCCTGTCTTTCTTTAAAACTTTGGTTGAGGTTCACTGGATGGAGTGGCTCGAAAATTTTTGTAACGTTCATATATATTACATGTGTGTATATA
>JAARMF010001598.1:7477-34063 GCA_022844705.1 Toxascaris leonina
TTAACGAGTATCCACCTCCCACTCTTGAACAAAACGGGACTTGCTGGCATCAGTAAAAACAATACCAAAAAAGAAGTTGCTCTTGCCACTTCCATTACGTCCGACAACTACGTTATGTCGTGGCGAGAAATCGTCGACCGTCGTCTCAAGGTAGCTGCGGAAGCCGGTTATATTCACCTGAAATCAATTGTCGCAATTGAACCCAAGTCACAACGAAACATCATTAAACTCCATCCCTCGTTCTCAAACAATTCGACTACATAAATGAATTTGATTTCTGCAGTCGTCGCTATCGCTTAAACGCACTAAGCAGACACCTCGCATAACTGTACATACGTACCTGCACTTATATCACAAAATGCACATGTGCGATAAACCTGACATTTTCTTATTTACTCTACAATGGAAATAGTTGCGAAGAGTGGAGAGCAGCTAGAAATTCCACAGAATTCAATAAATCATATACCCTACTGAATTTTAATAAATTTAGCCCGATAACGTCGATTTATGATGAATAATACGTCGTTCCGGTCTTAACAGATTCTTTTGAAGAAAGAGCATGGATTATTTAGCAAAAGCCGAGACATTTCCTGTTCGGAACGTTCCCTCAAGCTAGCTGATAAGGTAAGGACCATATTTACTCCATTTAAACGATATCTGAATTACGTGATTAACTGCTCTTTACAATTACTTCAGCACACACCTGACTGATGGCTGCAGCGGAAATGTTCGCATCCTCCACATAAGCAAGTTTTCAACGAATAATTATGCTGTTTCTTTCAGACAAAGAGAGAGAGCAAGTTCAAAAATGAATTGATTAGTTAAGCCTGAGGTGTCGGTTGCTGTTATGAGGTTAGGTGGTTGGACCCATCAAGAAATGGGAAACAGTCCTTTTTACGCAATCGAAAAGCCAAACTATATCGCGAAATGATAGCTACTTTATTGGAATCTATGCAGGCCCCAAATATCTGCAATGCCTTTACTAACCACACTTTATGAAAGTATTGTACCGCAAACTGAGAAAGTTAACTCCCTAAAATGCAAAACTTTTATCGATTTGCAACAAATCAATGATGTTAAGTGGTATCAAAACAACGAGATCACGATGAAGATACGGCCGATGCAAACAACGAATGCCGAATATGATGAAAGTGAGGAGTAATGCAACACCCCCAGAGAAGCCTATTTCTCATTTCGGAAAATTGCGAGTGTTCTCTTCTTATAGACGTTTCTATATTTGTGCATCGCGAACAGTTTTGACACCACTTAATTGCCGCAGTACTACAATTCAAGTACAAATTCACCTTTCATGGAATCAAATCAAATTCTCTGCTATCAAAACCTTGCTGTGCATTCAATCATCAAGTACTTTTTTTTTAACAGGAAGAATTCTTACCTCCTTTATATACATGGTCGGGCTTTTCGTGCTAGATTCACAGTATCGGTTAAAATAACTCCATTACAACGGAATCCAAAAACAGTAGTCTCTGAAAGAATAGTTCTGACGCGGTCACAAGTCCTGTCAGGATGAAGCACGTGAAAAGACTGCGAGTGGACATACACTCTCTTGCGATCGCAGACTTTGGAAACTATCAGAGTTAAATTCCACATTCCACATAAAGCCATCACCGTAAGGACATCGTGCTGCATTGCCATCATATACAAAGTGCTGGGCGTAATAACGATATGTAAACACTTTGGTCAACCATCGAACTTGAAGAACACATAGTCGTACAAGTGTGTTTTCAGCGATGGGGAACCGATGAAAGAATATGGGCACTGATATGACCATACCTTTTTTGGAGAATGCAGATGGCACCAACACATCGCCTTCGCTTCAACACTACTTCAGAATGGTGAGCAGTATATAGATGAAGCGAAAACATGAAAGCANTAGCACTCTTAGACGGGTAGTTGTCTATCCCAAACTAGCAATCAACCCCTCACGCATTCTTTCGAAGTTAAAGTGGGCAAAACAACCCTTGAGCAGTCTACTGCGAGTGGAGATGTTTCTTTTATTGCCCAAATGAAACGCCTTCCACCAAACACCGCTAGAACCCGTAACCTTATAAAAACGTTCACCATTCAACTGCCACATCCACAATCTCAACAACTGCGCACGGGTAAGAAGAAATAGTGGTAATGCCGACAATATTGAGACAACACGTAAATGATTGCGACGAACGGTTTCGTAAGAACAGTGCCTCACTATTCAAAGAACATCTGCGGTTCATCTCAACTCTACTGGCAAAGCTAATTTCCTGAATTCGTTTCGACAATTGATTTATCATTCAGCGAAATATTGATGCATCATTTAAACAAGTGAGAAGCATTGATTTCATCTAGAGGCACACAGGAAAAGACCTTCATTAAACGAGAATCACACCACTCATCTCTACTTTCAACTGCTCAAAGCCATCGTTAGAGTCGATTAGAACTCAGCGAAACGCAGAACGAGGGACTAAACCGAGAGGGAATTCCGGTTGGTTCCAGAATTGCAGCCGCACAAAGCAACAGCGTTTCGCTTACCCGCCAAAAACGTTCGTCTTGGAGCAGTGTAACTGACACATCTCACCCGTTTTGCGTCCCTATCAACTATTTCGTGCCGTCTATTGTCCTGGGCTACTGAAGGAATTTCCCTACTGAAAGCATTGCACAACCGTTTCTTGTTCGATTTTTAATGAGCTCCGGGAATCCATCCGTTGAGAGTCGCAAAACTTGAGCCAATTCATCACATAAACCCCAATAAAACAGAAGAGTAATTTTGAAAGCTATTCACTGTCTTTTTCTCTGCTTTCGCATGTTTCAGCGAATCAGGTGAAAAGATGCATCAAACCGAACGATCGTGGCGAGACGTGAGCTTTTGTCTTAAAAAACAGATTACTCTGAGGACTAGTACTGCGTTAGCGCAATAGGAATGCTAATGGACATGCTTGTGGAGGGGAGCAGGTGAGGGTATAACATTTTACGGAGAGATTGTAGTACTTTGAAGGAAGTGGTGTGGCTTCGATACTGGCGTGCTGTGATTGCCGCCTGAAACGGNATGATTGCCGCCTGAATCGGAAAGATATTATAGTTGATGAAGCATACGGGTGCTGTCGATGTGGCAAAAACGCCGTCATTGAAAGAGACTGTTGACGAAAGCGCCGACAAACTAGTTCTTCAGTAGCTTTTATTCTTCAAAAAACTCCGTTTTTGGACTTCGAAGTAAAGGGCTGTTGAAAATTGTCACTCTTAGTAATGGCACCAGTGAGTATTGACAGCACTAGAGTGTGCTTCAAGTGCTGTCACCTCTCACTTTTAGTGCCGTTGCTACGCAGTGATAATATCTACAGCTGAAATATGAGACTTGCTCTACCAATAGCATCTTTCATAGTGTCCAGTTTAGAGTTACTCATGTAGGAGCATTACCCCTCGAGGTTCTTTAATAACCGCATTGGTTCGTTCGAACTCAGAGTTCTTTCCCATTTAATCTATTGGTCAACAGGTGTGTCTGTTGAATACCTTGTGCACCCTCCTTCATGTCACTGTGAAAGTGCCCCATGTCACTGCATCCTTCACATATCCTTGCTTATGTTCCCCTTGCACATATTTGCACTAACAAGTGCGTCATGCGGATGTGCATCCTCACTGCTATGTGCAGTTTTGTTAATTCTTGACAATTTAGTTCAATTCAAAATACTCGCAATAGTATTAATAGTAATCAGCGCTAGCGACAAGTCAGACGGCTGGCACTAGCGGGTGGTAGTAGTAACAGTATTAGGCAGAGCTCTCGGTGAGGTAGTATCAGTAATTCTAATACGACGAGCAGTAATTCTAATACCTCGCCATCCGTTATGGAAGCTTTCATACATGTGGATAACTGCCAATCTCAGTTGCATTCGGAGACTATGTTACCTCTTCCACTGCCAACAACAACTATAATTCTGGAATACGCTATTGGAACGTTCAAGATGATACTCGAATACAAAATCATATCGCTTTGTTTTGATCGGTCACGAAATTTCTGCCATATAAAAGTTTTTCTTCCTCACGAATAACAGTTTTTTCCCCACTTGTATTATATAAGAATTGAATAAAAAGTTTTTAGGAATTAGAAAAACTTTAGTCGTCGTATTTAATGATAATCGGCCTTGAATGCAGCTTAAGAATTTATGGATTTCTTATCTGGGTCTATGACAACAAGTGACCACCTGTGGCATTAAAACCGATTGATAGATTACGCACTGCCTTAGAGATATGCTGATTATTATTTGTTGTTTCTTCAGTGTTGAGAGTACAACTCAGTCCTCACTTGATGCAGAATATGAGTAAAAAGACGGCGTCAAAACTCGCGCAACAATATCCTGGTGTTCATTGTAGTTAGTTTCCTAGAACCTTGAAACTTGGAACCGAAAAGAATGGAAATGTGGAGCTGAAATGGGATTTCCACTGCAATCTCACTGCCGTGCAACATTGGCTAACAGATTGCGGTATACGCTTCCACTAAAGAATGGCTATAAGTGCATCCTGTGATAGACGATGGTTGTCGCGAGGGCAAGATATTTCGCTCAAAATATTATGCGAAATTTATTCTGCGGAAAATCTTTTCTGCAGAAAATAGTCGGTTCGCTCAATGTAAACAAAAAAGAGGAATGCTTATCAAAGGCTTTCCACCGCACCTGCGAGAAGAAAGGGCAGTACAAAGAGAAAGGTATAAGTAAGGAAAGCGGCTGCGGGAGCTTGAACGATCTTCGCTGGCATCAAATCGTTGCCACCTTCATCGTCGATGACAAGTCAACGCATGAAACACTTCAATTGTGGCGGCTTGCATCGAGAGGCCGATACAATTTTTGTTTTCGTTACGTTTTGTCTCTCGTTTGCGTTCAATTCTANTTCGTTATGTTTTGTCTCTCGTTTGCGTTCAATTCTATAACTCACTGCCTTTAAGCGGCTAGGCTAGTTCTGCCGTCAGGTGGCTTTGTTTATTTCTTGTGTCGATAATCAGGTTTAATTACCCAAGTTTGAGCCTGTCGAAGAGAAGCGGAATTTCGAAAAGTTACGAAGAGAGGCTAACCGACAATCCGTATTTGCGCACTCGTTGACGAATATCTTCAAACGCAGCGATATTCATCTCAAGCTTGGGTCATTGTTGACTATTCATCTATTATTGTTGCTTTGATCATTTATTAAATAAATCACCCTCTAGAACCACTCTGTTCGCTTTCTCCGATACTGGCAATATTCAACACAAGAAAGTGATTGGCAACCTGTAGCGGAAGTGTGAAACACATTGTGAATTCTTTTGGCTTTGTCTGCGCTCGTTGAAACTCAGCAGAGAAAACAGATTTTTTTATTATTATGACGAGGAAATAACTCATAAAAAAATGCAAACTCTCTTTTAAAAATTCGTAAATAAACTGCAATGGGAAGAAATACATTTCGGTTTCCTTCTTTGCTGTTTCCGACGAGATGACAGCATTGAGATGGCTGAACACTTTATAGTTGCAATGTTTGGCACCGCTGTGATGTTATGGCAGTTGTGTTTATTGAAAGTGCCGTCGAGAGAAAACAAAGCGTATGGATATGACCTCTTCGAAAGGCTCTTTTATGGATTTTACCAAGTCAATCTGAGGCGTTATCATGAAAGATTTATTATGCGATGTTGTAAAAACTCGTAATCGATAATCATCGAAATTGACACAACGACATGCGAAAATATTCTTGAGAGGTGGTTGGCAGCAGACTGCTTAAAAGCTATTGCGTTGAATTTTTTCGGCGTGTTTTATGTCGGTGATAAAAACTCTACTCGTCGCGAAGGATCAGCCACAAAAAGTCGAGTATTCATTGGAAGTTAAAGTGAATTCTGAGCTGCATTAGGCTATAAACGACAACGGGCGTTGAATGAGTTGCTGTGGTTGCTCGATATCTGCAACAATGACCATATCTTCTAGACGCCCTGCAGGCAACTAAATAGAGAGTTATTCGATGCGTTTTATGAAGCTTTCTGCAGCTGATGAAACTTCTTAGCGTATGTTTTGCTTCATTTGAAATTTTAGAATATTTTCGCATCAATTGAGTTTTAACAACTTTTATTATTATCTAATGAGAGCTGAGAAAACACAGCTGCCTCAATGTACATTTAATTATTCGACAAATACACTTTAAGTTTTGTTACGTTCCAATTGATGCATATGCTCAGTTGTGTCTTCTTGGCTGATACGACCCATTTGAAGTTTTCATATAGCGGAATGAATGGAAATTGCAAATGGAACAAAATCGGGCAAATCGTGCGAGTACTGAGAACGAAAATCTCAGCTAAAATCGGTGTCATTATAAGCGACGGTAGCAGCAAGAGTTTCCTCAAAACTGCGAACGCTTGCACGGCCACCCGAGAGCGTGTTGTGCTTCCTGTTCGACCTTACAGAATTCGCCTTCGCCCTTATTTCATCGTCTCGCAATGAACCGAAATTTGGTGCCGGTGGCGCGGTTGCCGGTTCTGCTCCATCTTCCATCCTGTACTAAATCATAACAAAAAATCACTATTATGCAGGAACAACTCAACAATCTTTTCCACTATTTTAGACTGATGCTGTATTGCATTTGCTCATTTCGTCCCAAGACAACTGGAACTCAGTAAGGGAATCCCACCTAATATCACTTCCCCAGGATGTGTAGTTTCATGTTGGGAAAGTTCGGTGGAAAGTAACAGTCGAATTTGATATCGTTACTAAAAAACATTTCTAAACTCTGTTCTTCTATTTTGAAGAGTTTCGTTTCCTTTGAAACGAAAGAATTGGAAGAAGTGGTGAATGCCTCCGGAATGAGACTCTACGTTAAAATGAAACTACCAGATAGTCCGATAGCCAAACACATATAGTATGCAGTGATAATGCGTTTTCCGCAGAGGAAAAAATGACTGAAAGCAACGAATAAAAGTGAACGTTAGAGAGCAACCTCAGCACCAGTTACAGTAAGGTAGCACATGATCTTTGATCACCTGATGTTTAATGCCATTTTGTTGAGTGTCACCTTCATGGGCACATCGAACGCCTTGAAACACATCGTCAGCAATCGGAATGGTTTATTTTACGTTGCACAACAAAAATATAGAGTCTATACAGCAAAGAAAGTAAAAGCTCGAGTGTGCGAACCAAAATACTATTACCACCTCGGTTGCTGACGATGTGTTTCAAGGCGTTCGACGTGTTCATGATGGTGGCACTGAACAAAATGGCATTAAACATCAGGTGATCAAAGATCATGTGCTTTGAAACCTATGTAATAGAAGATACAAAGTACAGGGTGCAAAAAACGTGCGCAGCTAAGAATGGAATGCCATTGCTTGCGAGAGCTTTGAATATCAAAATGACAGCTGTTTCCTTTGAGCTTTGCAGGTTCTGTACTTATTATGCATTAGTACCTACCAATGGAGTCTCTTCTTCCGCACTGTCATCCAGAGGATCATCGTTGAGTCGTCTCAGATCTGCAAATTATCGTCTCATAATAGTCTGCATCTACACTCCAGTGAATTTTATCAAAGCTATGAAACGAAGAATTGAAGCAGTGTAAATTATGTTGTTCGAAAACATTTCGTTTCATCTGAAATGCACAACTTACATCTATGGATTCGTTTTAATTGAAGCAGTAATTGAAGTAAGTTACTGAGAGATCACTGAAAAGAATACTCAACTAAAACCGCAATCATCAAAGCAAAAATTGTTGAAAAGAGCAAATGTAATATTTAGTTGCCAAATGTATAATTTTACCGCCAAAAGAATTGAGTGCTCATTTTTGACAAAACTGATCGTTAATTCATTCTCGATGATTCTGTTTTATTCCGCTGACACTGAACAGTGTTAGAGAATGGCAAATTTTTTGTTCGTTTTCATATAATCCACAAAACTGCAGCATCTGTTAGATGTGAGGAAGGTTCGTGCATCACGTTCACAGGTCACAACACAGTTATTGTGTTGTGTATGCTTATCTCTATGCTAGCCACTTCTTCTACTGAAGTAGCGTTACAACAATTCGGCTTTTTTTCTTGGCCTGTCTAGCTGGTTGAATGTGCTTGCTTTGTCAGCCAAGTTAAGGATTGCTTAAACCATCTGACTAGAACCAAATGCGCCTATCTGTTGCCAAGTCGATCAATCTATCATTAATTCACTTAACCTTCGTTCATAATGGACCGCCTAGCATTTGTACGGATCAGTCGAAGTGTACATCTTCTGAGTAGGAACCGCTGACCACTTTCTCTTTACAGGTTCATGTGCATACGTAATGAGAGTTCACCCAGTCGGTCACATCGTTGGTTGCCTAGCCAACCTCTGAATGTTCTTAAGGCTAATTCAGACATCAGGACTCATATCTCTCACCTAACATTCTTCATTTCTCACAGACTTCTACCAATGCTTACATTAAAGATGAATTGATTCAAGCTGGATTATCGAGTAGAATGCAATAATAACCTGTTGTGTGGTTTCGTTGCTCCAAATCCCACATGTGAATACTCAGATCGTCGATGAGAGACGTCTCATTACCGACACTGAAACCAATTTCATGAAGTCTATTAATTCGCTGGCCACACAGGCAAAATCTTTGTAAAGTCTAGAAGGTCTTGCACTCGTCACCAATGTTCTTGAAGATTTACTCATTAATTCTTATTAGGATCAGTTGTTAACCTTACTTCGCTGTATTATCAAGCCTCATCTCTTCTGCATGTCAAAGTGCGGGTGCATCAGCCAGACAGTCCCATTGCTGATTGTTTCAGTCGAAGCATGAGTTAACTGGAAATGCGCAGAAGTTGGTGCAGAAGAAGAAACATCCGGCATTGATGCCATTCTCACGACATCGAGGCCTTCGAATACAGTTCGTGTGTACTCTGACTTTTGAAGGGTGGCGTTAAGGTGACACTTTGACAGTTCATTTGAGAAAAAGAATAAATGCGTCGTACTATTTTCCGATTGTACTCGTATCTTGCATCTCTCTCAGTCTTTTTCGAATTCAGAGTCGCTGGTGCTGCTGCTCTTCTTCAGCCTCAAATTTGATCGTTGGGTCCCAACGAGTCACACATAAGCGTTTGAAGTGGGCCAGCCAATTATTTGAAAAGGGCTAATTTTGCATCGTTGATATGCGGAAAGATGGTCAAGTGGTCGACTCTTAGAGTGGCTCCGGTCAGTTTACGCCCGGGACCAGCTACCGATGAATATTTCTTCACGATCAACTCCTTGCACACCTCTCACGGATGACGCCCACAATAGAGGGAAGGGGAGGTGCCAAGGAGGAGAAGGCGGAGGCGTTGGGAGGGTTGCGAACAAGTGAGCTGAACGACCACATAGGCAGAGTAGCGAGTGTGATCCATCTAGAACTTCTCTCCATAAGAACGAAAAGAAAGCAGAGGAACGAACATCAATACCATCAGCATGCTGACCACCAGCTGATAAAACATTAGTTACAGCAGTCATGGGAGTGAAGAAAAATGAAACGGCCCACGTTATGCGTAACCTCTTATCGCCTTCACAGTGGCAGTTGTGAGGGAATTGATGTGAAGGTAGAGAGTGTCAAGAATCTCGCAGTATTGAAACCGTCATCTTACCTTTATCTAAACGTGAGCACGTTCAACGTTCAGAAGCTCACCAACGATCAAGCAGAGGATTTTTGTTGCACGAAATTCGTAACATTCGAGTCGACATTCTTAAAACCACTGAGACCAAGGCCATAGCGTAACTGACCGCAAAGTGGAGAGAACAACACTCAGATTCTGTTTCACGCAGGGGAGAGAGGTATCGGAGACTTGGACTCGTTGTTCGTCCGAAAGCAACGACCAACATCATTTCGAGCAAGATAGCCTCTTCGCGTATTGGAATTATCGTTGTCCGACTTGATCGGAAGTCCACAATAAAGTTCATGGCAGCTTGCGCGCCCACTTCAGCAGCAGAAGACGAAGAGGTTGAGCGGTTTTTAAGGAAGACTGGATAAGGCAGTGCGGCAAAACTCGACATAGACGACTTTTATCGGAAATTGTAATGTAAACCGAAAGATTTATCGGACAGTTTTTGAGCAAGAAACGAAAGAGGCTAAAGTCTGGCTGATTTTGCCGAGTTTTCTAGACTGTACATAGCGAACTCTTGCTTCAGAAAACGCACAGGCGGATGCTGGACTTGGCGGGCTCAACGATGCAATCCCCAATGAAATCGACTTCGTCTTCACAAACAACGGTAGATTAGTTATAGGCGTGTCCGCTACTGCTGAATCGGCCATAGTTGTACGCTCCTATCATCGTCTTGTGAAAGCAGAACTAACTATCTATATGATGAGAGATGGACGGATTTGTAACAAAATGATCTATCGAAGTAGACTGAAGGAGTTTGCGAGAGGTCTTTTCTTGCGATGTGTTACATCTGAGGATTGGGATATTTCAGCAAGCAGTGTCAACGAGGATTTCCGCACTTTCTCAGCAAATATAACAAATGCAACGCGGCTGCAACAAATGCAGTCAGAAACCCCAGATGCCGTTTTACGCAAGAAACGTTTGTGTTTTTTCGAACAAGGCCAACAATAGCTACGGCAGGTAACATATGCTTGGAGTACAGACTGCTGTGCAAGGTAATCGGGAGAAAGATGACAGAAGACTATAGAAACTTCAAAAAGGAAAGGGTGATGGAAGCAGTAAAATGTAAATCTAGTCTGGGAAAAGCTTATGAAGAATGCACGTTCGTCAAAGCATGATCCCAACAGCCTTTATTGAGAGTGCCAGCTGTGTAAGAACCAACCCAGAGCAGATTAAAGAAATTTGCAGAAACTACTCTGAGGAACGTTTTTCATCCATCATTTTGGCACAGAGTCTCAACCATCATATCTTCGTGCTCGATGTGACACCTACAAAATTCGAAAGAGCGCTGTACAGCATGAAGCAGAGGAAAACTGCAGGGCTGGATAAATCACACGCAGAGATGAAGATGAATAGCTTGTGAAGCTACTAGATACCCGATTCACCCGGCCTCCGCAGTCAGGAGAGACATCAATAGGAAGAAAGAGATCCAGAGCAACGCTGATTAGCAAGAGGGGAACCCGGAATTACGTTGATGCTCCAGGAGCAGGACCGAGATAAATTGAAGAGTGGTTGCTAGTTGTATCGATGAAAAGGAACGAGTCGATGAACGTACAGATGTCGAAAGCATCCGAAAGTAGGATACGCCGAAAGTTGAGTCACCCTGTGTATGTCTCTTCACTTTCGTAATTTCTGTGTTTCAAAGTGTCGCTTTCCTTTTTTCTCTTTTTTTAAAACTTATGTTACTTCCTTCCTTAGTGGAGGAAAAATTTAGATATGAAGGGCAGATGAAACTTCATTTAAAATATTTATGGTCTTTCTGGTCGAAATCATCACACATTGCGCAACGATAATTTTCACACAGTGTGCATATTTCCTGCTAATGCGCGGCTTCAGTTTGGAAGAAGCACATTTGCTTGGTCATACCATTTAATGGTTCGAACAAATTCTGCTTTCAACGATAGCTTTGTTATGGGAACTTTTAGAGAATCATATCTTTTATAATTGCACCTCTATGAAAAAACGGAAGTTACTGCGTTTGATGAGGTGTTGCAGGTCGCATTTACGTGTTGTTCTGGACAAGCTTTCCTGTCTTCAGCATTGCAAGGTAGCTGCCTTTAGATCTCTTCGAAATTAGGCACCTTCAAGCTGGATAACAAAAGGATAGAACTCACAGCTCATCGACCAGGTGTGGCAACTTTACGGAGTATGATAAAAATCCTACAGATGTCTAAGATGTGGGTGTAAACTCGTGGATCTGAGCACGACGAATGCTGTCAAGTATCTGAAAGCGCGGCATGAAGCCGAGTGTACAGAGGAGGCAGAGCTGTCGGAAACGCTGGAAAGGCAACGTGCATAGCAAGTCAAAAAGTTACGGATCGTCCAGAAATTAAGCGCTACATAAAGATTCCTAAAGTTGCTAGTACCGCTGAATGTGTTTCGACGCTCCTTCCCCAGCCTTGGGTTCTGCAAGTGCTCAGGCATGCTGAATCCGCCATTCGTTTTCGTAAATTCTGGAGGAGACCTTTGGTCTGTTGTAGAAAAGCCAATGCAAAAGACTAAGGAGAAGATTTTGGCACGATGGAGAGTATCATTGGGGTGTCGGTCACTGCCGACATTTGCAACTGAAGGTTATCAAAGATTCGTCTATTGCGCCAACGGTCCGTTACGTTGTAATGGATCTCTCAAAAACAAAATTTTCAAGTTGGAAGAAATCATCCAGACATCCCGACGCACTGATGGTTAAACCAGCTTATCGGAAAATCTTGATCAGCGCAGCCGTCGACGAATCTTTTGCGTGCGGAACGGTAACTGACTGAGGTGCAAACATGATGTGCGCTCCCATAAATTTTATGCTGTGCTGCGTCTTTCAACAGGAGAAGACTGCAAAGGGAAAACGGCTGTGAGCTGTTTAGATGAGCAAATGATGACAAATCTACTAGATCAGTTGGTGGTACGTTTAAGTTTGATGAGGACGAAATAGATGATTTCCAAGGAACGGGCAGAATGATAGGGCATATTGTGGGATTCTAGGAAAAACTGAGCCGCATGGCTCATACCCTGGCACTGGCGTTGGGAAACTATCTGAAGGCGGCAGAATGGCATGCGGATTTCGATGCAGTGGTTAAAGCCATAACGAAATTCAGGAAACCAGCTGGCCGCGAGAGCGTAGCGTTACTCTCTCGTTAAGGATGACCTTAACGAACCTCTCTTGCTTCGAGACGTTAGGTAAAAAGAAGCGCAGAGGTCACTTTCCATGAATTAGTGAAGGAATCTCTGCCGTTTTCTCATACCTATCATAACAATCGATCACATCAAAAATAGAGTACAAGTGTGAGTATTGTACTTCTGAGCCAAAATATTAACACGCTGCGGTACCAAACTTAGACCTGTACACTATGAGTACAGCACAGTCGTTTTTGAAAAGTGACGAATATACATCATCACACTACTTTTGGGTGGGAAGTAGCGCAGCAGTTTTACACCATATATTCCGGAACTTCTGTGCTATAATATCGCTAGCATCAGAGCTATGATCAACCAAAAGTTTTCAGTGTTTTATGGATGTTTTTGAGAATACTTCAGAAATTGCTCAATGAACTCAGTAGGTGTTTGTTGAGGAACTATATCAGCGTAAATTAGTGTTTCTGCCCTAATGTTCTCTATGATACCATCGGCTGCTTGTGCAGATAACTTGCCAAAACAGCAAACAAAGATCCCCTGAACTGTTCACTTTTCAGTGACGAAAATGTATTCCCGCCAGTGTATTCGAAAAGGAGGAGGGAAGTGGATGCTTGAACATTTTTTCCAAAAAATCTTTGAAAAACTATCTCTCCCGGAAGGTCCCTTGCACAAGTTCACTTAAGCGATATTCAACGAATCGTAATTTTTACCCCAAATCGATTGCAGTTTCGTTGAGACACTCCAGAGGTCGAGCTTTCGGTTTCTTTTGCTTCCTCCTCCTATTTTTCTTATGGTTCGCCGACTTTTCTTTATGTTCCTTTTTCTTCTGCTTTTCATTGTGATCCTTCCTGCTTTTAGCTGCCTTTCTCTTACCCAAACTGTTCGGCTTGCGTTCCTCCTTTTTCTGCTCTTTATGTTGACTCTTTACGGTTCCTGCTGATTGCTTCGTACCATTATTGTTTTGTTCGTCTTTGTCTTTCATTCCGATTTCCTCGTGATGGTCGCTTTTTGAATTGTTCGCGTTTTGCTGGTTGTCGATTTTCTCATTACCAGAAGTTTGCGTTTCAGAAACCATTTTCTTCTCATTCTTCTCTCCTTTGTATTTGCTGCCACTTTTTTGTTCGTTATTTCTTCTCTCATCCTCTTTATCTTCATGTGTTATGCCATCTTTCTGTGCATTTGTTGCGTTCGTTTTATTTACATGGCCTTCCATGTCCGAGACATTCACAACTTGTTTCACTGCATCACTTCTTTTGGAATCGCTCGACTGATCCTCAAAGGGCTGTATTTTTGTAATTTCGTTTTTTATGTCGCTTTCTTCAACAAAGAAGTCATCTTCTTCGCTACTTCCTTTCTTTCCTTCGCCTCGAATTTCTTCGCTTGAAAGTTTGTTTCCCATTCGATCGGTTACTTCCAAAATGCCGAAGTTGTTAGACTTGAGTTCACTATGTACCACTTCACCTTGCTCGTTAGTAAGTCTTTCTGCCACTAGCAACTTATCTTCGTCATCGTCGATGAGCGGTTGCCCATTCTTGTCCTTCGGAATAATCGGATTCCCGAACGAATCTTCTGTGAAATGCTTTGTCGATGAAATAGTACGAAACTGAGAAGCGTCGATGACTTCTGTATGTACTACTTCACCTTTATCATTAGTCCGTCTTTCTCCCCACGGTAGCTTACCTCTATCACCCTCATTGAACAATCCTCGATTCTTATCCTTCCCAACAGTTGGATTTCCGAAAACATCTTCTGTAAAATGTCTCGTCTATGGAACAGTACGGAATTGAGAAGCGTCGAGGACTTTCGTATGCACCACTTCTCCTCTATCATTGCTGAGCCTTTCTGCCAGTGGTAGCCCATCTGCGTCAGTTCCACTCACCGGTGGTCGACCCTTATCCCCCTGAGCAAGTGGATTTCCGAAAACATCTTCTGTAAAATGTCTCGACGATGGAATAGTGCGAAATTGAGAAGCATCCATGACTTCTGTATGTACTGCTTCGCCTTTATCATTGGTAAGTTTTTCCCGTGGTGGCAGCTTACCTCTGTCAGTCTCGACGAACGGTGATCGATTCTTATCCTCATGAACAGTTGGATTTCCAAAAGCATCCTGTGTGAAATCTTTCGTAGAAGGAATCGTACGAAACTGAGAAGCGTCGAGAACTTCTGTGTGTACTACTTCTCCTTTATCATTGCTAAGCCGTTCCCTCTGAAACGGTGCTCGATTCTTATGCGCGAAGGCAATCGGATTTCCAAACTGATCTTCCGTAAAATGTCTCGACGATGCAATAGTGCGAAATTGAGAAGTGTCGATAAGTTCTGTATGTACTACTTCACCTTTATCATTTGTCGTTCGCTCTCTTCCCACCACTCTATTCTCGGTAATTTTTGGGTTTCCTAATTCACTCTTTTCTAGTTTTTCAATTGCCCCAATAATCTTATAATCATCAGTTTCACTTGGTAGAGGATCATCTTTTTTGCTTGTTGCAGTTCCAGAAATATTTCCCACTTCACTTTGAATCTTTCGTTTAGTTGTTGCCAGATTTGAATCGTAATTCTGCTTATCAGTTTGTGGTTGACTTAACCTTGTAGCATCGAAACTGCTGTCCTTTGTAAACTGCCGCTTCTCAACAGTTGTCACGATGTTGTGCGCTTGAGGTACTTCATCGTACTGAAATTCGCTGTCAACTTTGGCGTCAGTCATTGTCGTTTCATTCCTCATTTCGGCCAAAAGATTCGCTTCCATCTCCGCAATATGATGGATATCTTTACGCATTTGCTCAATGAATCGCTCAAATTTTTTGAAATCTATCGTTGCTTGATTACTGATCACTTTCCCGTCAGAATCCTTCACAGTAAGAAGTGAGTAATCATTGTCATCGATTTCGGTATGTATTCGTTCTCCATTTTCATTCACTTCACTCGCTTTGTTAGTTGGAAGAACTTGACCATCAGTGCTGCTGTCCGGCTTTTTTTTTGTATCGTCAGTGTGTTTCCTTATGTTCTCAATTTTTTCTGCGAAGTGTGCTTTCGCTGGTTCTTCTTCGTTTCTGGGTGCGCTTCCAGGAGTTGTGGCCTTTATTCGAAGACCTCTTGATATGGTTGCTTCCGATTTTACTGTTGCTGAAGTCGACGCTATACCACCATCAATAGTTGTGGCAACACTGCGAATAGTAGCAGTAGTAGCAGGATCTCTTGTACTGTTGGCAGAAGCAACAGTACTAGCTGACATAATATTACTAGTATTATTATTTGTATTATCAGTGGCAGCAGTAGTGAGAAATGCAGTTGCAGATGGAATAATCATAGTAGTCGTGCTCAGAAGGGAATTTTCGTCCAACTTCGCAACACTGGGTTGATCAGAGGTGCGCACAGGAACAACTTCAACATCTTTTGTCTCATCCACATACTTCGAGTCGATCTCAAAGCCGAGTTCATCCATTCCACTATGATCCTTCGTCAAAAACGTCATATTCCGTTTTGGTTGCTCTGGAAATAAAAATCATGTCTTTGAAGAAAGCCATCTAATATTTTCACGAGTAATTATTTGCAGATGATTTAATTTCATATACAAATTTACTCGATTTTCCGATACCTGTTTTGTCTNTACTCGATTTTCCGATGCCTGTTTTGTCTCATTCGATCATTTTTAATTAATTGCCTACTGAGAATTGAGGGAAACGTCGTTAAATCGTTGTTCCAAGTAGCAGAAACCACGATCAACTATCTGATCCTTATAAATAGCGTGAATTCGGATTATTGTATTCCTCCAAATGGCAACCTTTCATCTCTTTAACCAAATAGTGGTATATGAATCGACTATCCTTATCTTTAATGCTCGTATCAATGTCGTGAAGACCAAATTACGTCATCTATTGTTCAGTTAGGCTTATTTTCGCCGGAATTTCTGTTGTCGTTTTTCTACAGGAGAACGAGTAGCTCTTTCTTTTGAGACGTTGCACATTTCGCACGTTTCTCCGCACCTTAGGCTCTCGATCGATGACAAAGTCACAGAAATCTGACTATCTGGCAGCAAGGTTCGACGTGAGAAAGCTGAGGAGGAGCATGGACGAGCTTGGCATGCGAGCCATCATTCGCGTCATACACTGCCTTACCTATCTTCCTCGAACAACCTCATGCCTTCAACAATTTAGAATAATAGCAGGCGAAGCATTAATTAATGACCAAGCGCTTTTAATGCATCAAAACAACACTAAACGAAAAGATATTAACCAGTTCTGCTTTGGATAAGAGCAGCAGAAGAAATGACAGCGTGATAGCAGAAGCTGCACGGATTTGAGCGCTCCCCACCACCTGCCTAATGCACCAAGTAGTCGAAGAAACATTGCAGGAGCAAATAAATTGAGGGATCCTGACTATCGACCGACCGTGCCTACGCATCGCTGAGTAAGTCTTGCTGAAGTCTTTCGAAGGCTTTCATAAAGGAAAATCCATAATGAAGAGGTTTCAAAAAAAAAACCAATCGAATCGTAAACTGAGATTGAGCAATTTCAACTCTACACACGCCGTTTGGCTAGTTTTCGAGAGCAATCTGTGTCACTATGCATATACATAATGTGCAGATGTGAAAGACACCTACGCGCTGGCTGGTCTCGAATTAGCGTAGTGGTACACATTTTTCTCCGTCCGTCTGCTCGCAACTTATCATGTTATGGAAGCAGTTTGTCATTGTGTTCAGCTGCGAATGTCCTTCGGAAGACTTGTGCTTGTCAGTTTTTAATCCTCATTATTAAGCTTGCCGGGATCGGTGAGTAAATCTTCGTATCTACACCTTCTGGATCTCTACTTANAACAACTGGCGATGAGGATTCGTGAAACTCGCACCAGCTCAACAACAGACGACGGCGATGGAATGTGAATATATAGCCAAAATCGAAACTGGAACTCTTCAGGCGATATTCGATGCGGAAAATGGACGACAACAGCGGATGTTGAAGGCGTTAAAATTGTGTTAAAGGCTGTGTTAAAATTAGCATCTCAGCAGCAGCAGGCGCTACTGGAACCAGTGGAGCAGGTGTTTGTAGCTATCGAACCCGCTGTCTCTCCTGTATCGGGTGTCGAGGCCGTCGCAAACTCGATGTCAACAGGCCTACCAAAATTCGCTTGCAACGCAAACAGCGGTTGCGCGATCAGCGTATGTTTCGATCGATAAGAAGACGTCGTTTCCAAAGGTGGCCTAATGCTTGATGACGCCGCAATTTCCAGCCTCATCCTCTCGAAGCTCGATGTAACCAGTTCCGCCCGCTTCATTAATCACCATCTACCGAAGTAAGCTTCCGAGGTTTTTCTCGAAGACACCGTCAAGACGCTGAAAGATCTCTTCGGAAACAACACGATGGTGTTCAGCCCCCGCTACATCTACCTCCGAACTTGGCGCGGAGGCCAATCTCTGTGCGACTATACCGGAATCTCAACTAACGTCACGAGATGGCCGAGTGTACCGCCATCACGACCGAACAGATGAAGTTTCTGGTGCGGATCGGCGGATTCCACATTCTCGAAGACACTGACATTGGCGCTCTTGCTCTAAGCAAAATGGGCGACAATCAGATAACCGCATTCAAGAAGCGGCTCACTCTTGTGATCGAGCAGTTCTTGAGCATCAGATAAGATGTCAAGCACATTGGTAATCGTTCATCGCTGCTGCGGACAAAAATCAATGCCGTTGCAGCCATCCTTCATCCTACAAGAAAGGCTTTTCCATGCTTCAGGAAATGGCGATCTCCCGTATAGTATAGAGAAATAGAAAAATTTAGAAATAGAGATACAGAAATGTAGAGAAATGGGCCTTCTGAGTAATTCTGGCTCTTCCATATTCTTCGTCGTCTGTTATATATTCTAGATGAATGTTCTGTATAGTTTCAGGTTTGCGTACGAGTAGGGAATCCCCTTCCCGTCAATATCGGTGATGCACTCACCCCTTCCGCTCTTGTACTGCGGGTGGGTCGTTCCGAATTATGTACTGTTGCTGCTCTTACATCTCAAACGCATATTCGCATGAATTGGAGTCTTGTAGACATTGTGATCCTTTTTCGTGTCCATACTTACAGATACTTTTCTATGTTTTCCATTTCAAGACGTTGAGATAAATAGGCATAAAATTTGCTTCAGAAAATGTAAATATTTCAGACGTTTTTCATTCAGACAAATCACTCTTCGGCGATGCTGTGAAGAAATATCTGCAGTATCATTTACTTCCTATTAGATGGTTTTGCCTGTTAAGGTTCAGCAAGTGATTTTATAAATATCCAGAAATATAGAAAAGCATTTCGTCTAATTATGAAGGAGAGATAGAAACAATTTGTCCGAAATATCTGCTTGTGTCTTAACTAAAAGCCATCTTGTGCGGTTCCATTTCCCAGTGAACAGAAGTTGTGCGAGAAATTATAGCAGCGATCATTTGTGACTGCAACGTGAACATATTTCGATAACGGTCTCCAAATAATTTGGACATTTACCCTCATAAAATTCTCATTTATTTTTATCCATTTTAATAGGAAAAATATGCGAAAAAAACGAAATATCGCCCATTTCTTTTTCTGCATTCAATGGGAGATGCAAACAAAACTTCGTATTCCAAAATTCATTGGTCTCAGAAATCATTGTTGAAAGGTGCGAATTTGTTTAAAAGTGGAGCCCACAAAACCATTTTGNAAGCCCACAAAGCCATTTTGCGCGAAACTGTCTTCGATGTTGTTGCGGATCCTCAGCAAGCCATTTGCCATATATATATTCTTAATGTTTCAAAAAATTCAGAGTAGAGTGATAGAAGCTAACCGGCTTGTCGCGCCAAGCGAACACGTTTCGGTTGGTTGTCATCGCGATACAAAGCTTTTGCGTCTTGCTGTCTTCTAGCCTCTATTAGTGCCTCGAGTTCAGGACTGCGTGGCATCGTCACAGTGATTACACGTCTCTTTTTATTGCTGTCTTTTGAGGAAACCGGCTCTCGATTCCATAAAGCGATCAAATTTTGCATAGAAACATATTCGATCGGATCGATGTTGGCGTTCTGAAGCAGTTCCACGTTTTGCGAGCATTTCTACGCAGCAAATTAGCACGTCGAGTTGCTAAATTTGCCATTATACGCAGTATTGTTGTTTGCCATTAAAATCTATCAGTTTTTTTTCGATGGTGACTGCAAAATTTTCATTGCGTAATGTCTTGAAGTTAGGACTGCTAAGTAGATTGTCGATGACAAATTCTTAGTGGATGACGAGTCACTAATGGTCCATCTATCAGTTGACAGATCACCAAAAGCCAATAATCTGCGAATTGAACGATTCATCCGATGTATCTGATTGAATCGAGCAACTTTCGTTTTCACATTAGGCAATGAATTT
The DNA here is from genome assembly GCA_022844705.1 of Toxascaris leonina. Taxonomy (NCBI): domain Eukaryota; kingdom Metazoa; phylum Nematoda; class Chromadorea; order Rhabditida; family Ascarididae; genus Toxascaris; species Toxascaris leonina. Next base: position 27,548 of record JAARMF010001598.1, read on the forward strand.
TTTTGGAGTTTTTTACTATTTACTACCATAGAACGTCTCTAAAAAGTTCACTATTCTCTCCATTAGCTTCTCCAATCTTTTCGAAAATTTTCTTCGTTTGATTCATAGTTACAAGTGCTAAATCCGGGTCAGGGAATTTCAGGAAAACCTAATCGAGTTTGAGTTACTGAGTTGGCCAACCTTATTGACGTCGACCTCACTAAAGATCTTCTTAAGAATCGTCTTCTCGAGGCGATTGCCATAGCGTTGTACGATCTCGTCGAACGTTACCATACCGTTGCCATTTTTATCGAGTGCCTTGAAATTTTTTAACTCTTATTGTTGGATTATCAAATTTCAGCTTTCCGACAGGATATTCTCTAGAAAGCATGATATGATAAGTAATGATCTCAATATGAGTTCAACTGATGGCATTTTCTTAAATTTTATCATCAGATGATTGTCATCGAAATTTTATCATCAACAAATTTTATCATCAAAATATATCCATAGAATAACGTTTGACCAAAGTGTTATGCAAATAATGAAGAAAGCATTCTGTTTGAGTCAACAATGCAAATGGGCCATTTCACAGAAGTAGGCGACATTCCCTATGACGGTGTTCGCAACTTTTGCTCATTTTGCCTGCCTATGTGATTTTGAAATAATTGAAGTGCAGCAAAATACCGCCAATTTGTCGAGAGCTGAAATTGCGGCTTCTTCGCGCAGATCGCTGAGAAAATCAACAAGTTCCAACTCGTTTATCTGCAATGAACAACATGTGTTGCTGCCATAATTCTCCTGCTTTACTTTTCTTTTTGCACATTTTTACTTATATCCCTGTGCGCATCTGCCTTTTGAATCTAAAAAACAATTTTTTCGGTTTCAGGTTTATTCACTCGGTTGGTTGTGTGGAATGATACATACTGAACACTTAGTTGTTTTTTTTTTAAGATTCCTTTTGTGCATTTAATTGCGCTGGTGGGGTGAATTGCAACAGTGCGTTCTACCCTAGTCTTCTCAGGGCGTTTNCGGTTGGTTGTGTGGAATGATACGTACTGAACACTTAGTTGTTTTTTAAGATTCTTTTTGTGCATTTAATTGCGCTGGTGGGGTGAGTTGCAACAGTGCGTTCTACCCTAGTCTTCTCAGAGCGTTTTCTTTCTAGTTCCTCTGTAATCCTTCCTTCTTGTGACATCCCTTATTATCAACATTCGGGGCGCTACGTAGAATGCTTTTGCCAATGCCGCACAAGAAGNGGCGTTTTCTTTCTAATTCCTCTATAATCCTTCCTTCTTGTGACATCCCCTATTATCAACGTTCGGTGTGCTGTGTAGAATGCTTTTGCCAATGCCGTACAAGAAGGTTAATTAAATTCGGAATAAACTGACACCTTTTTTGCCTTCCTATGATCGACGCCATCGAGCAGCGTCGTTGCCGTATCTGGTCCCATATCGAAAATCTCATCGGCTAGAATCTGTGCTTCGGGCAACGACAGGAAATGATCGTCATCTGAGTCATATTTCTGTAAGTGAAATGTTAACATACAGCCTATAAAACTTCTCAAGAATTATGAATCGACTTTTCATTTCACAGGCAGATTACCAATGAACGCAGTAAAAGCTTTAATGCCGTACCACCGATAATGAAACACTATGCGAAACCAATCATCCCAAGCTTCAAGAAGCACCTAACACNNNCCGTACCACCGATAATGAAACACTATGCGAAACCAATCATCCCAAGCTTCAAGAAGCACCTAACACAGAAATTTTATGTGTTTCATTTGAATAAGTTTTATTTTATCTTCAAAACATTTTCATATAAATTCTTCGTTAAGAATTCGTTCCATCTTTTGAGCTCTTCTGCTACAGAAAGGCTCAGAAGGTTTGAACATTGTCGCTATTTTGAAGCCTTTCCTCTGTAAAAAAAACTCGTGCAATGTTTTGACCATCGTTTTATCATCTCACTAGTTTGAAACGGCTCAGCCGAAGTCTGAAAGGTGGTGTGGGTGCATTAACGACTTCTGCAGTAAACAGATAACGGCCTCGTATAACATGCAGTCATTCTAGTAGCTCGCAGCCGGAAAGGCCACGTGCAGTTTTATAGCTAATAATCACGTCGAACTCCTATGATTTTCGTTTGATGTGATGCAGTTGTGATGGATCAAGAAAAACGTTTTTGCAAAGCAGTAATGTTGAAGCGTTTCTGATCTTTCTCTATCAGCCTGATATCAGAAACCAAGTAGGATTATCGCAGCGGAGTAATCACTCTGAGATGGGCCGGTGTTTCGATAGTAATCAATGCACTCATACCGCAAAGCGCCGAGAGCGCAGTTTACAATCTTCGACGGCTTTGCAACAGCAGAGCAACATTGCACCTCCAATGGGGTTCAGCGTTGTTTACAACGCCAAAGTCACGAGTTACATCAATACAAGGAACAATCTTATCCTCTAGCCATAAAAAATGTTAATGTGTGGAGTTTATATGAACAACATGACATTTTTTGTGGGAAACATCAGATTGCTATAATTTCAGTCATCTTATCCGCCGTAATTTGCTTTTAAAGAATTTGTAATTCGGTTTTCTTTTGAAGACAAAAATTCAGTTGAATTCGGAGGTTTTCATAGGAGAAAATTATATTCGTTTTTCTGATGTAAAATTTGATTGGGAATTTGTCGAAAGCAAATTTCATGGTGGATGCAACGAAACGGAAATGTGTATTAAGAATTCGATTGTATTATGGCCGTGACAAATGCATTTATAGTTGTGATGCTTCATTCACTTTGATTGCTTTATTTTCGCTGATTTCAGAATTTCACAAATTAATTCTCACCTTCATTATTTCTGCAGCGTTCTTCATGGCGATAGCCCTCAAAAGTCGTCTAACGTGCATCAGCTCCAACGTGTTGAGAAACGAATCGTTGTTTGTGTCTGCCTGTCGGAAACACTCTCGGATTTGTGTAAACGATTGTCCGTGTTCCACATATTCGCCTTGCAGCAATTCGGCTTCATTTATTCTCCCGTCCTTATCAACATCGTGCTCCTGAGAAAAAATTCCTTCACTAATAATGCTCCTCACACAAACGTATATGTATATACATGTGAGCAACAAGAGAGTTGTAAAATTTAATAGTAAATGACAAAAACTGCGTTTGAAATTCTATGCCCGGTCATTAATTAGTATAGGTTCTTCAAGTACCAAGCTGAACTAATGAACTGCTTGCATTCACTGAATTTCGAGAAGACAAAAGACTTAATCAGTGATTTATAGGAAAGCAGAATTGAAAAATGCTTGCATTTATTTGCTTTTAAATTCAATGATTTCTTTCCTAGCGCATAACTGATAGCAAGCATCTTCGTTTTTTCATACTTGTTGCTAACCCTTGTCAACATTCACTGCTATACAACAAAAGGCTCTCATTATGCGTGATATAAGTGATAAAGATGTGGGAATGTGGCGCAGCAAGACGGTTTACAAGCAATGTACAGATGATCTCAGAGAAATTACTTTATTAAAATCAATTGTAGGTACACCAATGAGGTTAAAAAATATTGGTGGAATGAGCAACAAACGTGTACTTCCCATTGTTTAGCACTGAGGTATTCAACGCTTTTCTTAATTTAGGCCCATTGTTTCTATGCTTCTATCTCGTTATATTCATAATTTCTATGGTGTATTGTTGAGACGGCGGCGAAATGAAATAAATGATAATTGTGCGAGAAGGAGCAATGGGCAAGGTGAGAGGCGTGGTACAATATGCGCTTTTCCAATTCAGCTATACTTCTAACCATCAGTTGAAACATATAAAACAACCGCTTATTGGTATGCATACTCAAAAACTGAACACTTTATTTTCGGCACGGTCGGTCTAAAAAGTGCTCGAAAAGCGATACATAATCTATGATGCAGTTTGCACTATCGACGCGTGATAGTCTATCTATAGTGAAGGCATCATCGAATTTTCATTCTCATCGTCGATCGCTAATGCGATTAGAAATTACACATACTGCAGTGCGAACATTTCTGAATGCAAAGATATTGACTTGCAAAATTATATACTACAACTGTGAACACTGGACATTATGTTACATAGGTCGAACCTTGATGGTGAATCTCTGCAAAAACGTTTTAATGCATTTTAGAGATTTCGAGATGGAATAATATTTCTGCTGTACTATGAAACTTAAGAAGTTTGTCGCACTCTATTTTTGACTTTTACTCGAATCACGTTACTACATAATAATAAAAGTTGTTCTGTGAGGGTCGCAGCCATTGTAATTGTTATGGCAAAATCTTCAGATAGACCTCGAGAACAATCCCACAAAGAACAGCACCGTATCGCGTTGTTCAACTTGCTCCATAAAATTTAAGAAATTTCATACAGCTCTCTATTGAGATGTGCAACTTTGACGGTATTGTGCAGAATACACAAGGAATTCTCCGGAGTGTTCTTGTTCTCAAAAAACCTATGCGATTTTCCCAGTAGTTCTAATCGTCAGCACAAATGACGCTGCTGTTTGCCTATTTCAGGCGAGCAGAACAAAACTAGTCGTACCCCCAAATTGTGCTTAGAATGAGGTTCGAAACAGATCCCCAGTAACAAATGGTCTTTGCTGCTTACGTATCTCATCTTTATCGCAATACAAAGCGCTTTCTCCATTCCCACATTGCTTGCGGTGATTGCCGTGCTAGGGGGTGAAAGGGGCATCACTTCTTGAACAGAGTGAATATGTCGCCTATTTCATTTAGGCAACGTTTTCCAAACATAAGCAACCTGTCTTTCTTGCAAACATGCATGTTTCCGACAAATCGTGAAAATCCAGATCATCAAATGGCGAAATCCCTCCACCATCATGCTCATATTAGTACCATGTTTCGTCTTTAGTGCCTCAATGTTGTCGTTTTTGATTGAGCTGAGAATGTTGCCAAATAAACTGCTGCCAAATAAAAAATATGTCACTTTGCAGATTAGTGTCACTCTGATAGTTTATCGAAATTTCACTCAGAGAATGTTTTTGAAACAAAACTAAATCACTACAATTCAAAAGGGAATAAGAAGAATTAGTCTAAAGCCATTTTCAATCATAATTAGGTGGCAGAAAGCAAAAGTTTATCGCATTTGCATTTCTCAAAAACTTTGCTCATTGCTATCGGTGGTTAGCTTAGTTCGTTTTAGTGTCATGCAAGACTGATATTCCCTCTGTCACTCTTGTTGCTAAGTATGAACTGTTTCATATGTTAGCTCATACGTTCTGAGAAAGACGCAGACAATGGCATCATAGAAAGCTCTTCCTTAGTGAAATTCCTTCAAATCTGCGGTGGCCTCTCCCTAAACATCTGCCATCTCTGTTATTCTTGCAAAAGCATTGTAACTTCGATCAGGTGAATTCCTTCTTGTTGCAGGAATATGTCTAACAATAGGCTGAATTCTTCATGAACAGTACATGTAGTGTCCCATAAACGAACGAGTTAGATGGCGACAGCCATGTCGCCAAGACAATGAACGAATCCAAAGCAAAAATGTGCTGCTAAATTGGATGGAACAAACGTCTTTTCGCAAACTCTCACAGAGAAAAATAGAAACATGTATGTATAAGATTGGTAGTTGATATTAACGAAGTAATGAATATCTGCATCGGAATACCTCAAGCCATTGCTCAGCCATTCGTTGTGCATTTGCATCGATAAGTTTCTGTGCTGTTCGAAGCTCCGACCTATCAAGCATTTCGTCCATATTATTATCCGAACGATGAAGAATCTCCTGCAAGCTGATTTGTTGAATAGTTTGAATATGAGGTGGTTGTTAAATTCTGCACTAATGTGCCAAATACTGAGCGATGAGTAGATGATACCTGAGCAATTATGCAGGTGTTAAATAATGACGCTTTTGAGTATTGAGTATAATGATTTGCTGATAATTCGATAATATATGTGGTACAACGATATGGCAGGTGCACATACCTCGCCCACTTAATACTGATTTTGTAAGATGAAAGTCAATCAATTCGGCCTTTGTGCATTTGGAATTTTCGAGATTAAGCTGCAAAAATTTCAATCGATTTCGCAGACTATAAATTTTCGCAGGTAATTGTTGGTGCACGATTCTCAGCTTGTTTTATATCTTGTTCAACTTTGTACTCATCCTTTCAATATGCACACATCTTAACAAATTATTTGAAAGGAATTGCTATGAGTTTTACGTGGGCATATTTGTGAGAATGAGCATGAAACAAAGTTTATAAATTCATAAATTAACCAACTTATTTATATTTTTAGCCTATCGATGATACACTTTCATAGCTTGTTTCTCCAACTTTTCAACATCATTTTCATTTAAGGCATGCCCCCGCCGAATTTCATTTTTAAAAACCTTGGTCTTGTTGGCACTTTCTACAGTGATACTTGAGGCTCAGATAAAATCGCCTCGGACTTCCTCCCACTTTCGGCTCATTTCCGTTTTACTAAATCAAAAGCTCACAGGCCAATTTCAAGGCTATATCTCTATATCTCTATATCTATCTATCTATCTATCT
>JAARMF010001599.1:14644-39116 GCA_022844705.1 Toxascaris leonina
CCTCACCATGTCATGCCTTGCAAATGTGTATTGGCCAACGCAGAGGATAGCAGATAACACGGCAATGCACTCTTATAGGCTAAAGCAGATTAGAGGTGAAGCTGGTGGATGCTTCTAGTGGAACGAAAATAACATCATTTACAATTCTCCGAAGACTAATTTCCAACTAGATGACTAAATGGATGACAAATATTGGAGCGTAAATGAAGTAAAGTTATGTCAAGAAACCTTTCATCATATAGAAGTGATACAATGCACTCATCAAGAGTGCATTTGGAGAAGGAATATTCGATTTGTGATTTTATTCGAGGATTTTAGGGATTTTGAAAAGCCATTTCAACGACAACCATCTAAGAAAAAACACATATCTAAGACGTTGTAATTGGCTAAAATATATAGGATAAATTTCAAAGAGCCACATTTCCTCCTATTTGCTTGCTCTATCCGTTTAGTGTCAATGTGCGGCAGATATCGACATTTCCTTTTGTGCAATGGAAAAAAAAATCTAACAGCCGAATTGGAACATTTATTGAGAAGAATGAATTGCTTGTGTAAAAGTGCATCCATATATTGAAATCTTTACGTCTATTGCTACTGAAATTGGTGGATTGTTGCTGTTGGAGTGATTCGGTTAAACGAACCAATGTCGAAATGCCAATTCGTCAGAGAGAATCTCGCCGTCCAACAAATAAAAAACTGAGAAATGTGAAAGTAAAATCGTGATGGGATTTATGACTTCAGCGAATGTGCACTAGTGAAGTGTTAGCTTCACCGATCCGTTTTGTGATACTATTTTGGCTTTCGAATATTAATGAAAATCAGTTTTATTTGGACGGACATTAATGAAAATACAACTAGGTGCAGTACGAGAGATTCAACCGCATCTAATAACTGCTTCATATTAATACAATCAGATGTTTGATGGCAAGCCACTCTTACATTCTGTGATTGTTGTTTCGACAGTTGTTGAGTGCTGAATTAATAAGCGTATGACGTTTTGGTAGGTATTATCAGCTTCGGGGACAAGATAAGGCTGCAAAACGACGAATAATAAGAAAGAAATAATGGCCAAATATGTGCTCAAATACTCCTTAGCGATGGATTTTGTGACAAGACGATATAAACGCTTCATTATTACTAAGCCAAAAACATATTTCAGCTATGGATAGTGGTAGGAGTGGCAGGATTCATGCACCACACATAATGTAGAATATAAGAAACTTAAATGTTCATACTTCAGTCATGCTTTAGTCTCTTCCGGTGATCTTGCAGAATTTAATGGGGCTTCAAAACTTGCTAATTTCAAAGGCAAACAATTTGAAGCAATTATAAAAGACAAGTCTAGCACAACCATAGATACTATTTTGCTGTGCTATATGCGATAGTTTGTTATAAAAACATCTAGTGATATAGTGAATATTGAAATAGCAGCTCTCTTGTCAATAGTGGCATTCAATTGGCCGAATAACATCGATGATCATCACATCGAATCGAGGTATCAGAATATTTGGCGAAAAACACAATTGCAATGCAAAACTTAACGCTTAACGTATCTTTAGGAGAATATATGCAACGTTTAAGGTTGTATACGACCAAATTGACTGATTTTCACACTTACTTCCGCATACTGAAACAAGCATTGAGGTGGAACAACATTGAGCACTTACAAGAAACAATGGACACAGTAATTCCTGCCTAAAAAATACACTCATCTTTATATGTTAGCACATCCATGAATATAACTTTATACTAACAAATATAGAGGTCAATGAAGGAGTAGATTACTGGCACTATTCCTCCTCCTTCCTTTTTCTGTATCTTTAGTTCAGAAAAAAGTAAGTTTTGCATATTAACAACTACGATTACTTTGCATATTGAGAACTGACATCATTTCCCATCCTTCTGCCTTTGAGATATGCAAAAGTCATATCTGTATTTCGAAGCTAAACATTAGCATCGCCTTATATTCACTACTTCTGCAATGGAATACTCTCATATAGGTGGTTGAATCTTCTGGTGAATCATATGGGTAATAGCATTGAGTTTCTTGTAGTACTGGGAAATCCAGGAAAAAGAGCGCCAGATAGCCTTTGCAGACGTGATTTTGCATTATTGATAGATGAACACGAAAGAGGAAAACCCCAATCGTAATAAAGACAACGAGAGGATAAAGGCGAATTTATGGGAATAAGGCCTTAGCATTTCGAGGAATCGAACGAAAAGTGCGAGAGTAGGAAATGGCATGCAGTCAAATAAATGAACATATTGAGAATAATAAGAAGTGGTAGTCACTCAAGCGGGTGCTTATATTTCCGCTTAATCGCATTTGAGTGGAATAAATGTGACCTTCATAAAATTAGATATCGATAAGAAAATTGATGAGTTGAAGAGGTCAACCACAAAAAACGAAAGCAAAAGCGATAATTAACAAGAAAACGCATTGATAAAACAGGCACAATATGTGCTTTCCTTTTCATATTCGCTTTTCCTATGACATTACAATCAGTGAGACATTAGTGAAAACTCATCAAATACTATGGATAACTATGTGAAGAGTCAGCCGTTCGACCGAATTTGCATTTTTCTTCGCCGACGAAGCAATGAAATCACCATTTGCTGAATGAAACATTGGCCGACTGATAAAATGATAAGTGATTAGGCAAACTGATAAGAAAACAACTCGATTAACTGAGTGATAATTCGATATGTTAATGATGGTGACAAAGGGTGCAAAGCAGTAATTATTCAATGGACTATAGAGTGCATGCAAAATAGATCGACAATATTGCGAATGTAAACGAGCTCATAGCTCTTGCATAAGCTGGCAAGTCGAGTTAAAATTAACGAAGTGGGGCATTTTTCAGTATAAATTATCTCATGAAACATCGCTGAGACAGAACTCTACCGCGAAGCTATTCTAAAGAGGGAAGGGGGTGGAGATCGGGGAAGAGGGGAACATGTAGAGGCACATATATGCACATCCACACAAGCATATGAGCAAGCATACACACACATTCTCGCATATATAAAGTGACATGAATTGGGAATGATGAACTTTGAGCATCTGAACACGCGAAAATGGAAGAAAACATCTAAATACCTTTCGAAGACGTAAGGATATAGGCCATGAAGTGGTCTTATGTGCGTAGAGCGAAACAGAAGTAATCCAGAATAAGTAGGTGATCAACAAGTACAAATGCTGAGATGCGGGAATGAGGCCGTACTATAATATAGTGCAGCGCACTAATAATCCTGCACTACAAAATAGTGCAAGCCTCATTGCGGCAATCGAATGAATCGAAATGCACATCTACAGGGCAAAAGAGGCTTTTTTTTGCGTTCTCAGTTATGAGGCCATTTTGTTGGTCTCTTCGAGCCTGGCCATAAATGGTTGTGAGTCGTTTCGATAGTAAATTACGACACAATAAATTGCTCTCAATTCAGATTTGTGGCATGCATCTGCTTCGGTGAGAAAATGAGATAAAACTATGAGCGCCAACATCTCCAGGATGTTATCGCAAAGTTTTGCAAATTCTTCTGATTGCTTTGACAACTAAGAAATATCTCCGAAAGCGAGCCATCAAATACTACCAAAAAGTGCACTAAATGATCGCTCTCTTTGGTCATTGAATCAGGAAGTAGACAGCACTAGAATAATTCAAACGAGCTTTTGAAGAAGTTTAGAGCAAAAGTTGAACCGAAAGTTGGACGTGGAAGCATTCAGTGCAAACGTTCACTTCGGTTTTTTTAAAGATGTACTCACTAAGAGTGGTGCACTTTGATTTCCGCCGTTGTTTTACTTCTCACTAAACGCCATTCTTTCGGAACTATTTAGCTTCGTCGAGAAAGTGTGGAAATGACCGTTGACGGGATGAATTAATTAGCTTTCTAAGTATTCATCTAAGGTGCCACTTTAAGATGCTGTCAGTTCCTAAGATCATGAAGAAGCGATCTTTATTATCGTTTGTGTTCGTGCCTATTAGATAGCACAAGCTACTATTGTTGCTGCAAGCACTGAAAAATAGCATAGAATGGCACTTTGCAAGTGCTTCCAGCCGGTCGCTTTCCTCCGACGTTAACATGCAACAGATTTTTGCACTAACATCTCCCGATGCTTATACTGCTTGCAATCTAACACAATCAATGTTTATTTTTGGTGGATGATATTAAAGAGATTATGTAAGAGAAAAGAGTAGGCAATAGGGCTGAAATCTTAAAAGCTTATTTCTTGTCGCGGCGAAGGATAATCTCGAGAAAGTTGTCAAATAGGCCCAATATGAGCTAGAAAATACGCGTAAAGAGTGAAGCATCGGATAGGATCCCCGTTGATGGCTACCAGCTTTCGTGGATCAACGTTATAAGGGACATAAAATTAGTAATAACAAGGTTCATAAAAATCCAATGGAGCTTCCTAAAATATAATTCCAACTACATTTTCGAAACAGCCAATTGGCTTACGGCATCTGCCGACTTCTAGGTGACCATGTGCAATTTGATAAGTGAAAGCTCTCTATACAGTTAATAAGACTCTTTGAACACCAAATAAATCCACTTGTTGGAAGAGGCTTCGTTGAATAATTAGTGGGATTCTATTTCATTGTTTCTCATTGAGAGCTTATTGAACGCTCTCTTTAAACTCTAATCATAAATTCTCCAACACCTCAAAAAAGGATTTCAAGTGGTACAATCACTTCATAGAGACTAAATTTGCTACCACTCTTCGATCATAAATCATATATTCACACATCACAAGGGGGGCCTTCTTGTCATACTTATGTGAGTAGCCTTAGTGTTCTAGGAACTCTATTCTTGGGTTTGGTGTTCCGATAACCGAGCTCATGAGTCCGATATTTGGAAAACATTGGTCGTGGCGGTGCTTTGGAAACCTCGCTTAAAAATCTGGCCTTTTAAAAATTTTGCTCATAAATCTGTGGCATTGCAAATCATACTCGTGAATCTGGGTCTCTGTAAAGCGCTCTTATAGAATTGTTGCATAAGAAATTATCATATTATTTCCTAAATGAGTATTAAGCAGCCATTGTATTCACAAGAATTTGCAAAAAAAATTGTTTATTTGAATTGATTGAAAATGAATTTGAAAAAAAAATATATATGCGAGACGTGTAGTGAGTGATGTTATTAGCGATGAGTGTAAACAATGATGCATGATGATCATAATCGACGACGATTCGTTAGGCATCGTTGAGCAATTTGTGTATCTTAGAGGCGGTGAACACTGCAAAAAAGTGCTTCATACGACTCGATTCTATTTGGTGACATTCATTTAGATCGAATGATGTTGACGAAAATTTTGCTTCTCTTTCTTTCAGTCATCGTAAGTGATTTAATATTTCTGTTTAATTTCTTTTCATAAAATTTCAAGTAAATGTGGACTTAAAATACTTTTAATTTTTGTTGATTCAATTTTAATATCTCAAATTTTCGAAATGTTTTTTTGCAATTGAAATAACTTACATCACCTTTTTCGTCATAGCGGAAGCGAATGCAATATGCAGCGACATTTATTTGTAACGAATGCATTGTTGATTAAATTGAATTAAAATAAAGTGAAGTAAATTGTTCCTTTAAGAGCTTTAACTTTCTATGGACTCAAAATCAGTAGTAAATTTCAATCGACTCTTGGGCTCGCATAAAAATTTCGATTCCTGTAATTTTACTCATTAATATAACTGACGTTAGAAGCCGTTGTATGGCTGTTTTCATTTATAATGTACTTACTTTCTGTACCCATACCTATAGAGATACATGCAGATTCATNAGTTTTCATATGTAATGTACTTGCTTTCTGCACCCAAACCTATAGAGATACATGCAGATTCATTTCCTGTAATGTTTCCTGTAATAACTGTAGTGCCTATAAAGATAATGGACCTGTCAATAATGAAGTGCTTGCTTTCTGTACCTATACCTATACCTATAGATGCACTTCATTTAATGCCTCCTTTCGCACTTGCAGTATCTGTAGTGCATACAAAGTCAACGTACCTGTCCTTAAAAAAGTACTTCCTTTTATAATCCAANTCCAACTTTCTTTTATAATCCAAACTACAAAGTTTCTGAGCATCTCAACAGGTAGCGTTATTGTAAGATTCATTGTAATCTATGAATACATCACATTCCATAGAGGTATTCCAAGGACTTTGCACTTTATGTGTCATCAAAGAACATGTGAAAAGTTTCCACTACTCTTAGAGTAGAAGGTATCCCATCATATAGTTAAACAGAGGTGGATGTTTTGCACGCGTCTTATCATTAATATCAGATTTGCTAATGTTGAAAATAATATTGAGGTGATAAACTGATGATAACATATTCGCATAAATTGGAAGAAGCCCACCGATTGGTTTCTTTGGAAGGGTCAATTTCCTTTTTTTTGAGGATTTATCCGAAAACTTACAGTGAGTTTATTTTAGTATTAATATTGCGCATAATCTATTATTCGATGCGCTATTTTGTATACATTTGCTGGTAAAAAAAACAATATTTTTTGAGCAGTTTATTGGAAATCAAATTTGAAGTGCATCCCGGATTCCAACGTATTTGAAGTGATTGAAACTTTGCATATTTTCTGGAATTGACTTCCTTTTTCTCTTCCATCATCAGGAATGGAACAAATTGATGGTCGAAAAATACCTTCGGGTGATTATGTCTTTAAATTTAAGTTCACTGATTATCTAAATTATTTAAATTGTCTAAATTTTTGAGAACTGGTGCAACAATGTTTTCTTATGATTGCTATAAAAAAGCAAAAAAAAAATATTGAAGAAACTTGATTTTCTTTGCATTCTTCAACTACGGATGCTCAATCATGTAAAATAGCGGCGATGCATTCGATCAAAAATCGTTTCAATTACGATTTGAACGATTTTCGAATTGTTTTATGGGAACTTGTGGGACAGTTGTATGGGACAATACAACAANATGGGACAGTTTTATGGGACAATACAATACAACAACTTCCGTTGCATTGTTAAAACGCCGCCTTCTAGAAGCCTAAATAAGAACAAAGGGTGAATCATTTTGCAAAATTTCATTTGCGAAAAAGTGGAAAATATGCGGAAATTGGAAAAGTGGGAAAAAAGTGGAAAATTAAAGAAAATGAAAGTTCCTTGAAAATGTTGCTAAAATTTCCAATATCCTCATCACATCCTGAATTAAGGGTTAAGGGTAGGGAAGATTTTTAAATAAGTTGAAAACTTCTTATTTATATTTTACATTCCAACATTGGTCTATATAAAATTGGCATATTTTTAAATTGCGATCGTAAGAAATCGACATAATTGTATTACATTTCCTTTGAGAAATTCCCATTGTTCTTTCCCATTTACACTATAAAAGTCCAAGTCTTCGATGGAAGTTCTCGCCCGAATATGTCCACTTTTTTGCCCTCCTTTCCCAATTTATCAGCAGAGATAGCCATAAAGCGATATCCACATTATCCTTGATTCCTTGAGCTTTGCCTGAAGTTTGACAATAACGTACCTTCTTTGCATGAAAATACTTTCTATTAATTGCCGCGTGCGAACGTTCGCTGGTTATTTTGATATATGAATGACGGATGGAGGGGAAGTGCGAAGAGGACGGTGAGGTTTGTATGAGGGGGTTGGAGTGGGGCGGGAGGGGGGAGGGGGTAAAGAGTGAAAATTGTCCAGCATATGATCATTGAATCGAAATTTTTAGTAAGTGATGAATATGCTAAAGGTGTGCGCATAGTTGTTGAGAAGAGAGCACAATTTCATATGTTTGGGAATGTGCTGAACCGGTTCCTAACAGGAATGTATTTCACGTAGTTGTTCATACAACTTCTTTCGCATAACGGTATATTGTAAGGTATCGCTGTATTGATTGACGCCGATACCAAAATATTCGTTCGAAATCGATTTGGATCATCAAACAGTTAGCAGGGACAGGCAAACATTGATTGTTGCAGAGTAGGATTTCTCAGAAAGCGCGGGATACCTCAGATCCACGGGTAATGAAGTGGGGGTCGGGGAATTAATACTATATGCATCATCTTGGCTTCGATATGGTCATAAATGAGGAGGCGTTATCATCTGACAACGTTTGAATGGGCCACTGTCGAATTAAAGACTTGGTTTTGGCCATTGCATTGAAAGTTAGGAATCGACTGATCGGGCATTCTACGCGCCTGATCGGAGCCCGATACGGCAGCGAATATCATTCGGTCCGGTCAACTTGCCTCCTTTAGAAGTGCCTAAGCATATTTTCACACGCACAGCCAATATAGCGCGATCTTTCCGGAGTGGATCATCAAGGTTTTCCCACATTCGGCTCATCCAGAGCTGGGACAGCACGTATGGTTGGAAAAGAATAGCGCCCTACCGCCATGTTGAAAAAGGATGACGCCAAAAAAGTGAATAATAACAGCATTTGTGACTTTGACACAGTATCGGCAGACGTCGGTACAGTTGAAGAAATGTTCGACGGCTTATCATAAAAATAATCGTCGCGAGATTGTTGTTGAGTTTCCGGTAGGTTTCCGGATATTGGATAATTGTTGCTTGTCACTTCTTAGAATGCCTAAATTTTATGTTCTCTAAACTTTATTATACCAAATTTATCTTTTAATGATGGACACATTTATGGCTCAAAGATTGTTTGATTTTTAATGCATGAATTCAACTGGTGCACTTATTGATGTATCTAATTAACGCCTTGAAATTACTTCGCTGAATTCATTCCTTCAAATTGCTTTATTAAACAACAGCAAAATATACGTTAATATGTGAAGAGATCAGCGATATTCAAAAATGAAAACACTCATGCATCACGAATATGAGAGTGCTGACAAAATGCTGAACCGAGATGATACACGTATTAATAGCATACTCGCTGGCCATCTACTCCCCTCAAAGACGATAAGCCAAACTGGGCTAATTTCGCTTTAAAAGCAATGAGATTACTAGCTCCCACAATATTAGCTGGTAGTTGATTCCATACCCGAATGAGTCGGATGCAAGATAAGTTTAATATACCCATTTTGATCGAAATCCTACGTTGTAGCTGCAAACGATGAAACTGAAAAACCTTTACTACAATCAATTTTAGTTCCTCGTTTTGCCTACCTGTATTTCCCTTTCAAAAGTTTTCACTGTTTTACTTCAAATTCTTCAATGTCCACTAATAGAAACAGGCGCATCATCCATTGTTCACGAGATATNNNGGTTTTCATTTGCTTGATGGCAACGTATTCATCTATATGGGTGCATGCGTTTAAAAAAAGAGCTTTTTCACCAAGATGTTACATGTCTTTCGAACAATTTTTCATGCGAAACATCCTGAGATAGATGGAAGGAAAGAGAGTTTGAGGTCAGCAAAGTGATTGTCGTACTCTGAAGAAATGGTGTAAAACAGTGCGCTTTATCCTAAGAGGTATTTTTCACTCACCTGGACAAATCGTTGAAGCAACTAGTCAATGGCTTCCCCATTTCAGCTCGTTTCTGGACCTTTAATTTCAAGTTATCTCTTTTTTAACTCATTATATTTTCCAATAACTGCCGTCAGCCCATAGCTCTGCTAATATGTCATTCGGCTATGATCTGATAATATTCCATAGTTTATTTTCGTTGAATCTATTCCGACTATTCTTGGCTGTTATCATTTTGTTGCTATTCGTGAAATGAAGTTAGGTGAGATGTTGCCGCACAGGTCAAACAGAGATCGACGCTATTTTCATGAAAAATACAATTTTAAGAACTGTATTTGGAAGGAAAAATATTTGTCCATATTTACCGAATCCAAAATATCCATCGATTGTTTCTTATCGATTCGAAAATATCGTTCGATCGGTTTTTTTTCTTTTGCGGCCGAAATTTCTCATAAAATGGTTTAATTGGTTACCGATCTATGTGATTCCGACTGATTCTGGTTCCAGTAAAAATTCGGTGCAAACCGAGACCATTAAGCAGCAGAACAAAGTTCAAGCTGTTTATTATCGTTGCTAAGAAACCTTTTCTCCACAAAAATTCTGCAGAGTGGTGTGGAACGATGGTTTGTTTCTAACCTCATTTTTCTTCTGTCCCATCCTAAAACTGATCATCATCAATCGAAATTCCTTTCTTTCTTCGCGCATATTTTCCTATGCTTTTTACGTTACCTGTTTTATGCAAGAGGTTGCATAAAACCAGTGCCGCAAATATTACACCACCAGATTTATCAAATCATCCTGAAATTAAAAATTTCCCTCGAATAATTCATGAAAATATTTCAGAAATTTATAATTCAGACCGAAGTTTGATCTTAGGTTTTTGCTACAATCTCAAATTTCTATGAAAAATTGCTAAGCGCTCCTATTATCAGCGTCAAAATAACACCATTACAATAGGGCTACTTCCATTTCATTACTCTTTAACAGTTGTTTAGCATCAAATTTGAGCGACTGATTAGATATATTCGTTCTTTTTAAATTGCCGAAAATTTTCGACTTTTTTCTGAATATTTTCCGAAATTTTTGAAACCACCGCTGGAAAACAAATCAAAAAATTTTAAACGAAATTAAGCGATCTGTGCGTATTTTTTTTTCTACAAAATATGTTGAAAAACGAACGAACGTTTGTTGATTAATTGTCGTATCGAATCAAATTGATCATTTCGTTGACATCGCCGCAATAATATTTCACCTCTCTATGAATGTTCTTTAGTCATTTATCGTTTTTAAATGAATATTTTTATTTGTTAATGAATTTTTGTCGATGAATTGAGTGCTTCAAAGTGCAATGTTAAATCGCTCATTACAAAAATCTTTTTGGGGGAGAATTTAGAGTGGAATTAGAGGGAATATTTGAGGAAAGGGTTACGCTCACATTCAGAATTGAAATATCACATCGAATCATAAATATTTTCAATAATATTTCTTTCAATAATTTTTAATTAACTTCCTTCTAAATACTTCGAAAATAATGAATATTGTAATCATTATGAGTAATTAATTTCGGAATTATGAAATGTATCTGAGTGAAACTTATCGCTGAAAGAAAATTCATCGAAATATTGAGCTTTGATAAAAATTCTTTTTGTTTCGATATTCATTAATCATCACTTTCAATATCGATCTTTACCGCTTCTTTCGGTTTCATTTGTTTATTCATTTCACAATGGGTGGTCGAATTGAAATAACTTTCAAAATATAATGAAGAGGTGTAAAATTGATAGACTGAAATCGATGTAAACCAATTGGAAATCGCAAGACCTCTCAGTGATCAGCATTTATCAAGAAGAGATTTTACACTTACTGCAGCCAGTATTACCTAGTCAGAAGACACTTATCAAGTGCTGTTAGCGTAAAGTGTGCAGTATATTCGTGAAGGAGGAGTTGCGCGAAGAAGAAAGTTTGTTGATGATGATCAGCGAAGTGGAATCATGGGATCACGAAAACAAGGGATGATTACGAAAGAGAGGTCGATATCGTCTCTTGAAAATCAAATTCTTGAGTAAATTTCAAGTGGAAAAAGGCAACTCATATTTTTGTGTGCAAAATAGGGAAATCAGGAGAAGCCATGACGATTTTAAGGAAATGAAAAGAACCGGAAGAAGCGGACGCCAAAAGTTGACAGCGAAATGCTCAGTAAAAATTGGTAGTCATTCGAAAAATGGTAAGCTGAAGAACGGGCAAATTGGGAGCAATCGAACCAGCAGATATTCAAGGGAATAAACTCCACGAGAGTCTAGATCGGATGCTCCTCTAACAGAAGAAACGAATCTATGATTTGCTCAATTTTTGCTGCAATAGGGCAGTATCCAACATCAGCGTTGTATTACTATTATAAATCCCATAAAAGTTTTACCCACTTCAAAAATTTGTGAATATAAATCAATCAATAATACAAATCAACCGATAATCATTCTACGCATTAGCGGCAATATTACAATCTGTTGTTTATAGCACAAATTGAGGACTGCAGCAAGCTATTAATCTGTGAGAAATGACGTCATTATTTCGACTGCATCAATTTGTATTTTATTTATATGGTGATAGTGATAAAATTTGTGATTCTTTGTTTTCGTTCACTTGAAGAAAAACAAATCTTTCGATGATCGATGATGTTTATCGAATTCTCCACCAAATTTCTCTTTTTTCCCTCTGCGTTAATGAAAGAACTCAATAGGAAATTGTAAAATCGGAAGTACAAAGATCAAAAACATTGCCTAACGAGTAGTTCAGTCATTGAAATATCTCTCTTATTCGCTTTTTGCAAAAATATGAAATAATTCGTTGATAAATGCTCAATGTATTTTCAATTTTTTAGCAAAATTTTCAAATATATAAATTAAATAGAAATTTTTCTCTCAAAAATAGTCATATAAAAAAAGAGTTTTCGCTTAACTTCATTGAGAAAAATTTGCAGCTATCTGTGACAAGCGATGATTGTATGGAGAGGAATGACTTTCTAGCCACATTCAATACGTTCGCGAATTGTCTCATCGCCAATATAACGAATAATTACAGGGAAATCTCAAGTGAGATTAAGAACCACACAAGGTTGATGTTTTGCTATAAAAACTTTTCACTCATCTTTGAATAGGTAATTTACACCTTTCATAACTCTGTAGGGAAATTATTTCCAAAATTTGAACCAATTTTAAATATCGGAAAACCTTCCATCTAATATTGATTCCATTGATAATATTAGTATTGGCTGATGTATTTCTTATCGGAATGTGTGAAAACGTGGATCGAAAGACGCTTTCCTATAACAAAAACGAGCCAATCCTTCCAAATATGTACTAAAAGTATGCTGATTGAATGAGCGTCTTTATGATTGCTCACGCCACATTAAATACCTCCACTGATTTCCCATTCCTTCTCCCAATCCTCCATCCCTCCCCCTCCCCGCGACCAAAAAATCATACAATCATATTTAAAGTGGTTCGGAACGTATGCGACTCAATATGAATATCGCAATAAGATTCATTTTCACGCTATCATCGATGTAAAAAGAGAGTGCGAATAGGGGGAAATTGCATATAGATTTTGAGATGAAAGTAAAGGGCCATGATTCCCTTTAAAATTGATGGGCCAATAGTGATTTTAGTATGGGAAGTGAAGGGAGGGAGAAGGATGGGAAGGTGAAGGGAGTGCATATTGTGTTCCGTTTGTTTTATTACTAACATTATAAGGTTGTGATTTAAAGCTGTCGGATGGGTAGACAAACAAACATTTACACACACCGACCTATATACAAATAAAAATTATACACGTATGAATACATAAACAAGCATATATGCAGGCCTACATAGAAACAATAGTAATAAATAACAAAGAAACAACGTGCAATTGTTAGCGACTAATTAATGACGGAGAAATTTTAATTTGAAGGTATTACTCCCTATACGTAATTCTTCCATAATTTTTGAAAACTTTAGTCTGACGATTGAAGCTTCATCCTGGCTCCGACTGGAGCTTTTTCGCTTCCTCTTTGCTGTTATTTTATCCATCCTCACTTCCTTAGTGCTTATTTACAAGTAGTTGCCCATAGTAATATTACTGCATGATCGATTGCAAGATGGCGCTCACTGAGTTTGAAAAATTTACGGCGAATGTTTCAAGGTGGAACCAGTGAGTACTAAAAATGGTATTGCTATATTCTTTTGTTTTTAAGTGTATATTTTTATTTGCAAACAATAAAAATGTTGCGAAGTGTCGCGCTTGACACAGCGGAACATTTCCTGCTGCAAGTTACTTCATTGTAAAATGAAAACTTCAATTCGTTTCCTTGCGATATTACCCAGAAGGATAATTTCCTAGCAAGGAGGGTAAATTCCTTATCCAGGAGAAAATAAATTTCTGGCCCAGAAGGGTTAGGAATCCGAATGCCTCAAACGGAAGGAAAAAGTTTCAGAATTCCTAAACAATCTCATACCTGATATTTGCATATTTGAAAACTTCCGCTTATTAAATTTGATAACGAAGGTGAATATCGCTGAGGAAAACTTTCGATCGAGTGATTTCCTCTTCGTTTCCTCCATACCGCCAATCATTCTACTGCGGTCTTTCCTTCATTTTCAAAATTCCCCTCATTCGAAAGCTTTGTGAGCATCGACAACTTGTACATGACCCATAAGTTCATATCAGTGACCAAGGAATCAAACATGATTGCCGTTCACCATCATCATTCCCACTCATTCTTATTTTATCTCTGGTCCTCCACCTCTAAATGCACCATTACGCCTGCTTTCTTAGCGCTTCAAAACCCATTAAATTTGTTTATTTAGAGTCGGGATTGCATTTCGACACGATTTTGAGTGACCATTGCTGTAACTGTGCAGTTTAGAACTCGCAGAAATGTGATGTAATTCAAGACTAACCCACTCCCAACGTCCAATAAGGGGCTTATTGACTTGTGTAAAGCCAGAGATTAAACTTGGAAGATCATATGTCAAAAAAAAAAAAAACGAAAAAAAATTGTTGTCTCAAGATCATGTGGGACCATCTACTTAGTAACTCTCAGTTTCCCCGTAATGCCATAAGTTGCGACACAACCTTCTCATATATTTCGTCTATACTTTCAATATTATTTGCAAAATGCAATTCTCGAAATATTAGAAGTATAAGAAATATTTGCTCTCAAGACTGTTCCCCCCTCCCTCCTCCCTTTCATTCTTTCTTCTCTCACCCTCCTCCTTCTTCTGTCCCTTTCTCTTTCCTCCTTCCCTTGCTTCCACCTTAACAACTCTCTTGGCCTAAAAAATATTTCGCAGTTTTTTTTTTTGTATAATGCAATTGGCCGACATGCATAAGGATAGTAAAACATTAAGGAAAGCAGTCACGACATGTTTTGCATCAAAGCCATCAGATCAATTCGCTGTGGATGGACGTTGTGCAATGAATCCATCAGAATTGGATGAAAAAGCATGGGATCGGAATGGTCCATTGAAGGATTGCAAACTATGTCGAACGGTGATTGATCTTATTTATGCAATCGGCTTATTGATTGTTATAAGCTAGAGGATGCCGATGATATTTTTTTTTCCTTTTTTTATTAAAATTTTCTAAGAAATCATCTAATAAATTACGAGAGGATTCGACAATTTCAGGTAAAGGTACATATTAATGCAAGTGACATATGAAAAATAGTGCGGGTTTTCTTGAGACTATTATCATAGAATATAAAAAATAGTGTATGTTTTCTTGAGACTATTATCATAGAATATGAAAAATAGTGTGTATTCAGTTGAGACAATCATTATAACATGCGAAAAATAGTGTACGTTTGCCTGAGATTTTACTTCGTTACGTTAAACAGCTGTGATTTTATCGATTTCGTCATTCCCTCCATCGACGCATATATCAAGTTTATTGCTGTGTCCGGCAATAAATCGCCTGGTGGTCAGTCCACTCGCGATGTAGGTTTTGATTGTCCAAAGTTCCCCTCTCTTGGCCTTTCAGCTTCTATGAAGTAATTATGGGGCAGTAGGGGTTGCGGTCTTTTTCGGCGGGCCGTCATTGAGGGCTGTGAACTTTTTTTAAGTTTCGGCATGCCACCACCAACTCCAGCCATACCCTGTTGGATTTCGTCGCTGGATTGTCCGTGGCCGCTTATTTAGCATATTCCCAACTAGCATTCTTGTCGGAGATTATCGGTATAAAATATCAAAAATAGTGTATATTTGTCAAAGATTACAACTAAAAATGATCGAAGTTCAGTACTTACAAATCCCATCAAGTATATTAAATATCTTCAGTGCTTTCAAGAATTCATTCACTTGAATTCAGTGATACTCTGTTATATGATCGTCAATGAGTTTACATATCGTAATTATTTCTGCATCATAACTAGTTAATATATTATTTGTACTTCTATTGCCTTTAGTAGCTTTGCAGTCGTTAACTTTGAGGATCATTATTATTTGAGGATGGGACTATGATGCCTTTCATATGCTAATATAAGATAATCAAAGAGAATTATTTGATGAATATCAATTGTTGCAGTTTGCAAGTGCAATTGTTAGCGCAACGCTATACACACCACCGGAAGAGGCGAGATGCTTTCTTGCTGAGATCGTAAAAGCGGTCTTACGAGAAGGTGTGGACTGTGTCTTAAAAAAGGATCCAAATTTTCCAGGACTTCCTCCACCCGCTGTCGAGAGACCATCTCATGAAGAAATCGCTGATCTGTTAGCTATTTTTTCTTCATATTTTTATTTTTATGGCAGTATTCATTTCAAAAAATAATGCCATATTTGTGTGGAGAAATTATTGATGCATGTTGAGAACACCCGATATGGCTCATACCGATGGAAAATTGAATCTTTTTCCAAAAAGGACAATAAATTGATGCCACTTTTGCATTTTCAACATATTTATAATTATAAATATGAACATAGAAGTCAATAAAAAATATACTCGTAAATATGCAAAATCCGTTTTCGACTTAAGACTCTCTCAAAATTTTCTTCCTCAAAATTAATTTTTTGTGTATACTGAACACGAGCAGATGTATCCTCAACCTGCAGTAAAAAAATCCCCATATCTAAACTTCTTTACACATTTTTAATTGGCTTCATCAACCTCGATTATGAAGCAAAATGAAAAATGCAAGTCAATTTTTCGTAAATCTTAATTGTTTAACTGCGTTTTATTCTCTTCGAATCATGTAGAACAACAATAGTTGAGTCAAACTGCTTCCTCTGTATATATGGAGGTGACTACAATTGTAATAACCATATAATTTATGACTGGCGTCGAGAATGATGACTCTTAACAACAACTTGATTATGTTCTTTAACTCGATTTGTAAAAAAGCTTGACTAGCTTAAATTCTTCTTAAATATCCGTTCAAAATTGCTGAGCTATTTGCAGATATTAACCTGATGGATTGTGTACATAATTGAGTTGGAATTATATTGAATAAATAAGACGATAACCAATGGTCACCTCATCATATAGTGAATGCACTCAAATATATTTTTTTTTCAAAATTATCGATTATTTCTTCAGTAAAGCATTTCAAAACTTTTCTTCCGACATCACTTTCCCGATGACAGGTTAAAAAGTATGAAAGCAACGCCTTCCCTGGTATATTAAAAAGTGTTTCGAAGATAATATAACCGAAGTTATTGATGGAAATCTCTTCTGGCAGTTAGCAGAAAAACGTTGGATCGACGGGCCCATTCTTTAGAAAACTATGATGGCTTCATGTTTGCTCAACCAAAAAAGAAGAGAATATTTTAACTCATCCACAACGTCATTATGTGCGAGAAAAGTGTTCTATTGGCGGTTGGAAGGTACAAAATCACACGGAGTTCTAGTCCATTTCTCTACTTTTCATCGCAGCTCCTCTAAAATCTTCCTATACCTGTCTGTATTCTATCTATTCTTCATTGTTGTTTCAGTGTTGATTATATATCTGATTACATAATTATCAAGAGTCGTGTCAAACAATGCTCTCAAAGCGATAGCACAGCAGCGAATGTTACCGAAAAATGTATGGAGAAACCATTCCCTGGTCATCTCAACGCATATAATGAAGGTAAGCGATTTCTATTATCCGATTTCTATTCGAAGATAACACATCATATCGATGCAAATGTAAATCGTAACAACATATTGTGTTACAAGTTTACCACAAGTCGCATATATACTGCTGCAAAATTTAATCGTCGTAAAAGAGATTGACAATTGGGGGCGAATGAAAATCATTGGTAGCTATCGGAAAGTTTTGACTTTGGATAGTGAGTATTGCAATAAGGTGTCCAGATACAATCATTTTTGAGTTGCAACTCTTCGGCTGATAAGCTTAACAACTTATTCCCTCAACAATAGAACTTATTAGCTTACAAGAAAAAAAATGCAAAACAATACAGCTTCACTTTGGACTTTAAATTCACCGGAAATCCGATATGAAATTACGAGAAGATGACGCAATGCTCTTGCTTCAGATTTCAGTTTAACGGCTATCATCTGATGTCTGATGTTAATCATAGCTGAAAAACTTTAAAATTGAAGAGGTATGAAAATAAAATGATGGAAATTTTTCATTTTATGCGTAATTTTATAAATGCCATCCATAAAACATCGTAGCATCGCCACCGGATTCTATTATTCCCATATAATCATTCATCTTCTTAATTATCGTTTATATTATGCTAATTTATAAATAAGTGATTGTGTTATTTTAAAACCATCTTGCACGACGCTGTTTTCTGAAATGTTTTTTATTTGTTTTGAATTCATTGAGCTATTTAAATTCCATTTAATTTGTTATTTAATTTAATTTAGTTATTTAGTTTAATTATTTAATTATTTAATTTAAATTTTATTCAATTTTTAGAAAACAGAGAAAAAAGTATTGCTCGAGGACATTTGCAAATAAATATTTTTGTTTTAGTGGTACAACGTTGTAGAGATATGATTACAATACGATGTAGGAATGCACTAAAGAAGGCAAAGAATGCTGTTTGTGGATGCGTTCAAGATGCACGTACTGAGGTACGAAGACGTTTCGAAGGACTCACCAATTCTATTAAAACGGTATGTATTTCGAATTACCGCGATCGGAAGAGAAAAAAACGCGAGATTTTATTAGTATAGTCACAAGAAAAATGCAAGAAAAGAACAAAGAGTTGTAATATGTCTAAAAAAAGAGGAGAAAAGAAAAAAAGAAAAAAATGAGGGAGAAAGAAAAAACAACACAAGAAAAAGAATGCAAATCTGATTGCGTCAAGACTTTTAGAAGATAATTCCGGTCGTCTTCACATATTTCAGTGTAATAAAAATTGAAGCGATTTCTAAAATTTGAGTTCTTATAGAGCGCATATCTTCAATTTCTTAACACCTGGGCCAGGTATCACACCTTGATGATGCTAGTAATCCTTAGCGTCCTCAAGATTTGTGCCTCTGATATTATGCTTTGAGCATCACGAGAACCGTAATAAATAACTGCTTTTTGCTTCCTCAAACGTCTAGAATTGGATGCAAAAATAATAGGGGTATTGCTGTGAGGTTTCAATTCAAAATACTGGCGTAACCACCACAAATCATGTGATTTCCTTTTCAAATGAGGTTTGATGGGAAGGGGGAACCAAAGGTAAGGTGTGTTGTAAAAATTTACAATTTCTGAAAAAAGGGGCAAATTGATCTGATTACGATGAAGCATCATTTTTTTTACTGGCTTAGCGAAAAAAAAAGCGAACTTTCTGAGGAATTCGGCTAGAGTGCGGAGAACTTGTCCTTAGCTCACCTTTTCTATAAGCGAACCGATGGATCCGCCAAAGACTACAAATTGTACTGAAATATATGATATAAATGGCCTAAAAGCAATTGGGTTTCAACTTTAATCACCTTTATAGCATTCACATCTGCAATAGGCATTGTGATCGCACCAAACATAGCTTTAATTTCGACATCCTCTCTCTGTGTTCCATAGATCGAACTCGGAAATCACTGAAGCTGGAGGTCGCGATGCTTGATGGTTATAACCTAGAGCCCAGAATGTCTCTCATATCATCTTTCCAGCTAATCCATCAACTAATAAGCCAAGAGCAGTTGTTGACCTTAAATTGGTCTAAAATATGCACTCACTTCACGTCGACTGCAGTGGGAAAATGGGCCTGCCCCTATGAAATTTGAACGAAAGATCAGATTAGCTGAAATACGAATGTACTGTAATGCATGTCTTATATTTTTTTATTGGCAATTTGTTAAGCTTGTTTTTCAGTGAATATAGCTGAGAGGTCATTGAAGATGACCTCTAGTGAACTTTCTAACTTTTTAATATCTTTGCTAATATTATTATTATTTGCTAGCTATCGTTGTGAGAGTTCAAAAAATTTCTTAAAGGCTGTCGAAACAGCGATGACACGTGGAAAAGCAATCGGAAAAGGAAGCAGAATCGAAAAATGTGTCGATGAAATAAGAAGCTATATGTAAGTTTTATCGAGCTTAAAGTTTTGCTAAAGAATGACGTATAATTGATCAATTTTCTTATTTATGAATTCTAAAAGGTCAGGTAAAGGTCGACGTCGTCATATATCATACAAATTTTACCGTTTCGGCGGCCCACTCAATCAAATAACCCAATGAGGTGACCCGAAGGATGATGGTGATTTGAATATTTCCACAAGTGGATAGTATGATTTGCCAGAATCGTATTAAAATTCTTTTCTGTAATTCTCTTTAAATATATGGCATTAATCATTTCCACTATGGATCCCCATTGTGTAAAATATCATTTGCTATGATGAAAGTGGGAATGGAAATGATATGCATTACTTATAGGAAAACAAATGCAAACGATTGGTATGAGGTTGTGGATTCTGCGACAGGTAAATGCTTGAAGAGCAATCCAATGCGTGAGACAGTTGGTATAAAACCATTACTCCACATCGGATGCAAGAAGGTAATGTTGCACATAAACGCTTCTCCAAAATATATATGCTCTACAAATTTGCAATTGATGGCTTTTCAACTGAGCAAATAATAATGGAAACTATTATCCATGATTTTAGTATTTGAAATGTTCCTAAAGATTATTGTACTGTTCATATATGATATTAGTTGAAGGGAATCTCTCATTACCTATTTACAAAGTTTACTGGACATTGCTTAAATACTTAAGTACTTAAATACTCAAATGTTGAATATAAACGCTCAACTATTCAAATACTTAAATATTCAAATACAATATATGAAATATTTTTTGTCGTTTCAGGTATAATTTTCCCGCTAATTTTATATAAATTGGGGTAAATCTTTTCTCGCTAACACAAATAACACTACATTAAGAGGACGTATCTTAAAGTTATTATGAGAGTGCAGCAATCAACAACTGACGATAAAGGACAAATTTTTTCGTACATTTGTTTGGCAGTATTTCTTAAAGATAACGTTCATACATCAAGACAGTTTTTTTCATGTAAAGAGAAAAACATGAACTGTCATTGTTTTTTTTTTCTTTCGTTTNGCCGTCATTGTTTTTTTTTCTTTCGTTTCCTCCTTCCACTTGACGCTGCCTCTCTCCTCGTCTCTTTTTGTCGCCAAAAATATTTTTCTTTTCTTGAAAATTTTCTTCGATTCGAAGTATATTTATTTCTATAATTTCTTCCGCTCAATGATTTTAATGAGTTTTTTTAAGGACATCGTAATTTATTTCTTCGATGTATTATCATATATCTTCTGACTAAATATAGTTCTTCGAAACAAAAAAAAGAAAATTCCTTTCAGCGAAAATCTTTCTAATATTTCAGATGAATGCGTTCGTATGAGAAAATTAGAAATAAAGAGAAGTTTCCGATATTTACTAGATTCGTTTTTCTCTTCTGATAAGATTTACTCATTTCCAGCTTTCTATTTCGAATTTGTTTATTCTGCGATTGCCTCAAAAATTTTTTTTTGCATTTTTCTCTAAATTTATTGAGAAAAATGTTTCAGCAACTCCAATAAATCTATGATAAAAACTAATCTTGATAGAAAAATATGTTGCATATCGGACGAGTAACATTTGTTAAAAATCGCGAAATTATCAACTTTCGTTTTTTATTACAAAATTGCTCTCTCATAAAATTATTTTTCTTTCTTTTTTTGACTTGGTATATTACTCTCTAATGAGAAAAAGCTCTCTATTTAAAATCCCTTGTTTTACCTCTGTTTCTTTTTGAAAATATAAATATCATTTATCATTAATATGTCACTCTTTTCGCTATTTTACTCTGACTTTAATCTTATAGAATGTCTAAGAGATAATTTCCTCACCATTATCATATCGAAACTATCGTTCGACAAGTAAGTTATATACGGCAAACTAAAGAACTAGAAAAATTCCGTCTATGAGTGGGAGTATTTAATTAAATCACTATTATTATTATTATTATTATTATTATTATTATTATTATTATTATTATTATTATTATTATTATTATTATTATTATTATTATGTTTATTTCATTAGCATTTAAACGGTGTCCTTATAATTCATCCTATATGCGGATTTTCCTTCTTTCCCCTCCTCTCCCCCCTCCTCCACTATTTTCCATTTCATGTAGAACAAGTTTCTTTTCAGGTTTTATTGGATAAATCTGGTCGTTATATGCGATTGCTAAGCAAAGCGTTCGATTTTGTCGGATTTCTCATCGATGCAATAACGAGTCATTCAGCACTTCTTTGTACTATGCAAACTTAATACCTTGTACTTATTAAATGTGCATATAATGAAATTCAATACTGAATTCTCTTTTTGCTAACTAAAAATAAAGAGGAATATAATCAAAACTATGAGGTCTAACAAAAGAATTGCGCGAAATTAAGAGGGATAAACGATGAAGAAAAGAGAAATAATTGCCGATATGAAGACAAGCAAATTCTTTGCTTATGGACTATTTGAAACAAAAAATGGACTATTTGAAACATTTCATTAGCCTGTTATTAAAATAAAAAATAAAAATTACTGTCTTTTTTGATATTTGTTATTAAAATAAATTAAAATACTGTTTTTGATATTTTCAACGGAGCGCAATTCTCGCCGGTCTTGGTTACAACATCCTCCCTTTCCTTCCCCCTCATCCACCCCACCACTTTGAAATCGTACGCCCGCCCTAAAATTATATTTAAAAGTGGTTCAAATGACATGTATATACAACAATGAATTCAACAACGTATGTCTCGTCTAGAGAGAAATTTTTTATTTGCATTTATTGATCGAATCTGACAGTTTCGAGAATGAAGCTCATATGACTTTTGGTTTTTACAACAATAGAATTTATAGGGACCATCTTAAGAATAGTGCCGACAATAAAAGTTTGTCGATCAAATAGGAAAAGAATCTGTATGAGTGGAGCCTTTCTAAGATAGTTCTTGCTAACAAATTGTTCTTAACAATATTTAAGAGAGAAATTCGTTCTTTCTCTGTTCCACTCAACTGAAAATATTCCTCGATTTTTAATATTTTATTGATATTTTTCATTCTGAGCCTTAAACCTTAGAAGTCGATAATCAGCATGCTGTTCATACTTTAATGGACAACACAGCGACAGTATTTCGCATGATATCACGCGTTTGTAGCTAAAGGATGATAAATCTCTCGCTGACTAGGCGGAAAACGATATGTCTTCCGCTTTCACCTTGTTCAAAAGATGCGATGGGACGATGGGAGATGCTGTTGGGAAGTTGAATCCCAGCCTAAAATCACTGACGGGCGATAGGCAATGCCGCCTAGTTGATGGAATATTGCTCAAGTAAGGGACCCGCTTAATGAGGGAGATTGTTGAATTACTTGAAATTTGCACTAAAAACTTGATAGAAATGAATTGGTCATGAATTCAAGTCCAATATTTTCTTTCAATATGAGAAATCCTGTGACATCTCAAATAGAGATTGGCGAAAGAGAACAGGTTGTAATTTTAATTTTTATTTTTTTGTAATCTCATTTATTCGCAAAAAAGAAGTTAACTCCGAATTTTTCTTAATTCGCTTATTTCAATCCAATATCACAACTCCTCTTATTGTACTGTACTTATTTAATGATATGTTCGAATTACTCGTTCAATAATCGCATTATCGTACTCTCTTCAATTGAACCCCTACTGATTATAAAGTTATCAAAATTCTTCACTGATAATGGTCGATTTCCTCAGCTCCCTGTCGCCTTTGTTCACCTCGAGAGGCCCTAAATTTTCATTGATTTGATAAGTGAAATGTTTTATGGCAATGAAGATCGCACTAGATTTGTAGCTTATTTTTCTACTATTTATTTGCATATAGATTACCGTTAATTATATGCTCAGACCACACATACTATACATCTCCTCTTTTCGCAGAATTTATATTCCTCTGCGAGATTTTGGAGAGCACCAAAAGAGAAATGAAACGATATGCGATTGACAAGAATGTCTGTACAGTTTTCTATTTCGGCATAGAAATTGCAATTTGTATTTCTACGAGTAGAGATGAATGTATTTTTGTTGGTTATTAAACGTTATTGTGATATATAGGTGTCGCATTATAAGTTCTATTGAGTTCTGTTGAGTTCCATTCAGTTCTATTGAGTTCGCTGTATTTCGCATTCTGTTGTTATCGTCATTGTATTTTCATTTTTTTTCATATATTTTACTTCAATAAATCTATTTGAGCAATCGATTTGAATTCCAATATTATTTCAGTGAAGTTAAGCATATAAAATATCTTACCTTGGACTTTAGCACCTTAGAGGTGTCGATAATTAGCTCAGATATCGTAGAAGAAAAATCTCGGATATCTTCGATAGCTCAATACGTTACCTTAGAAGTGTTCAATGATGAAGATAATATCAAGGCCTGAGTGCAATTCAGTGCTATTATCGTTTCTAGTAATGCCATTGTACCAAACAGCACTGTACTTCTTGTACTGCACTTATAGTGTTGCACCAAGTATAATACAGTTTTGTACCAAATTTGAATTCTCATATAGAGTATAGAAACAATCCACCGCTGGACTGTAGGAGGACAGAATTACGCAAATTTT
>JAARMF010001600.1:19521-34829 GCA_022844705.1 Toxascaris leonina
AAAAAAAATTACCCATAGAAGTGGGCTATTCCAACTTAAATCGCTTTTATTTGTTTATAAATCAAAAGCCGGAAAGCACTCATCATAATTTTCCTAGCTGGTTGGTGGAGTGTTATCCCCTTAGGCTATAATCACATGGTATCGTATGAAATACTGAAGTACTGAAATATGCCTACTGAAGTAAGGAGTGCACGTTGATTATTGGCTTGCAGCGCTGTGAGGTAAGGCGATGGGTGATATAAGATAGCAAACAATCTCCCTATTTGCAAATAAGTGCAATTTTGCATAGGTTACAATTACAATATTTATTATGTGTATATAATTTATGACTTCCAAAGCAAATTTTCAATTCGATGCATACGGACCGCTTAAAGAGCAATAAATACCGAAATGAAGAGTGGTTGTTAGATGTCTATTAGTTGGGGGGGGGGGGGAAGGGAGGAGGCGGGAGGGGGGAGAAGGAAGAGAAGGGGTAGAGGAGGGGAAGTTATTTCATTGATTTATTTGTTGAACTTCTGATTCTGCTAAATTTATTTGAAATTAAATCAAATTCATTTGCAAAGAAAAAAATTCTCGAAAAAATATCTTTTTCGGAACCCAAACGTTGGTTTAGACAAATGGGAAAAATGAATAAAACTCAATCATAACAACAGTTATTCTCAAAGAATGACAATCACATCAAACAATCATTGAGAAATATTTTCTATTAGCGTTATTATCATCACATCTTTGATGCAGTGATTTTAAAATATTGACGAATGAATTATATGTAATTTTTTGCTCAAAATTATAACACAGTGAGATCACTGTGCACAAATTATAACACACTTGTTTCTTATTCAGCATCGGAGCGAAAATTATGCATGACGATATGAGAGACAAAAAATACTCAGTAAAATTGTTCACGTTAGTTTAATGGTAGAGCAGTCGCCTGGAAAACGAGAAGTAAGGGGTTCGTCCCCCATCTGTAGACAAAGATTTTCACTGGTCATCAAAAAGTAGCCACGAGTAAAATCTTAACGAATAGAGGAAAAGCTCTTAGAGAAGGGGAAAAAAAATTTGTAAGAAGAAAAAAATTGTTCGAATTAATAGAACGAATTCACTTACAAATTTCCGTATCTTCAGTGATTTTTCGACCAAATAAGACGACATTCGGTGTTATACGACCCGTCTCACATATACATTGATAGAGATATTTCATATTTGTCATATCGTCAATTGTTATATCGCGATCCACTTCTCCTTAATTATATAAAATATAATTTATCATTATTTAAAATTCTCTTGAAGAAATTTAAGGGAATCCCAGCTATTACTCGATGATATTTGAGTTGAATATTCACCGATGAATATTAGTAAAAGTAGAAATGAAGTAATATATTCAATTTCGGTGCAAATCATGGTATTCTAAGAATTTTTCTTATTTCAGCAATGATTAATGAGATAATGCTTGAATAAAAGTACTACAAATCGATTCTGAAGTACATGCCCGTAGCAATGTTGAATACCTTGAAGGTCATACCGAACTTGTAGGGTTACCTTGAATACCCTGAAGGCAACCTTGCACTCATAACTTTAAGACTTCAAGATTACCTTCATGACTTTCAAGGTCAATTTGCTGCCATTATTGATTAATTGCTTTTTTTAGGTAATCATTTACATCGATTCATCAATTTCGAAAGAAAATTGCAAACTTTTAAGAAAAAATTGCATAGATTTTATACCGTTCAGGTTGAGAAAAAACCAGTGGGTTTTTTTTTTGAAATTATGAATTAGTTGAAATATGAAAGTAATTTGCTCGCAAGTTTTGTTTTTTTTTTTGCTGGCAATTTATTAGAGCGGTCGGTCAGATAAGTAGAATGCAAAAGTGCATAATACGTTAGCTTCTCCAATATGATTCCTTTCCATTTGTGCGTTGTTTAGCAACTAATACTTTGCTCTTGCTTTGACCTGAATGATAAAAAATGAGCAAAAATGACTGATAAAAAACCCACGAAAATTTCTTCGCATCCCGAAATGCCTGCACCACACTGCAAATTTATGGGTAGGCGTGAAAGGAGACATAGATTGCTATTCAACGATTTACCTTATGCCGAATGAATTTCGCAACGTATAGTTTAATGATTCCCTAGCGAGAAGTACTAGGCAGACAGGCACAGACAGACACCGACATCCTTCATACAAACAGATGGGTATTTGTCGTGCAGACAGGCAAAAGCAGAAATCGGACAGATGGGCAGACGCGGACATCCACCGGACAGACAAATACATACATAGATACATACAGATATGACACTGCCATAAGGCGTTCTAGTGCGAATTCTCCCACGCAAATGAGCACTAAAAATGATATTAACGAAACGCTTACCAAATATCTCCTTCAACTCGTCGTAGACTTTATCTTGGAGTTCAGGTCTGTGCCCTAGGGCGAAAAGATTGAAGCCTATCTGCGCCGTCACTGCATCACTGCCTGAAAATTGTTTTGTTCAGCATCACTAGACTGTGTATCTGTGATAGCGGTACACCGAAATATTGACGATCAGAGTCAGAAACCAAGCATCATTCGAATGGCAGCAACTTCAGTTTACCTCATCGGAAATCGGCATTCCGATGGGTCACCTGGCGGAAAGTTTCCCTTTTTAGAGAAATGAAAATATATACGACTGTTTGGTAGATAACAGCGATGTAGACCACCCCAATTTCAAATAATAATACACGAAAGGGATAGAATTAGATGAGACTTTACTCATATATTGTGAGGTTAGGTGAAAGCTGAGTCCATCCATCAATATCAGGTCCTTAAGTTTCGAGCGGATGACTATCGCTGTGAACAAACGATGTCAATCGATTTTGCGATTTTAACGGATCAATTTTAACTGATCAAACTTCAAGCCAACACAACGTTTAACTGAGATGGTGCCAAGCAATGCGTTCTAGTACAGGAAATGAACTCAGTATTAATTTATCTTTGAGAATAAACTCAAATGAGAATAGAACAAACGACGTAACGCGAATAATGAGGAATATTTAGCTGAGAAAAAATTATGAAGATAGGCCAATTTTTGTACCATTGTGAATACTTTAAAGATTTATGATAGTTACTGCTAGGAAAGCATTTGCAATTCGCTAATGAAGCTTTTTGTTGATGTTCTATTCGATCCATAAAATTTCCTATTTCATATTTCCATTTCTATTTCAATTTCCATTTTAGGATCAATTCCAATATTTTTATTTCAAGATGGAAATATTTTTTCCAATTTTCGGCAATAATTCATCAATAATAAATAGATATGTTAAATAAGTGAATTTATACCACCTAAAGCAATAAATATTGGCATAATTGTTCCATAAGTTCATAATAAAAAATTTGCATATGTTATTCTTATTCAACCATTAATTACTTCAGTTTCCAACTTTTGATAATTAGCTTTTGAAAGTTTTACAAATGATTCATGGATAGTTTATAATCTTTTCGCAAGATTTAATGCTGGTTCGGGCATAGTTCATAGAACTTTGTAAGCTTTTCAGCTTATCAAATTGTTAGCCGTTAGTGATTACGAGCAGCAAATGGCGGCTTTTATTAGCGGCTTTCAGATAGGATAGCGTAGCTCATATCGCTTTAAGTAATAGCATAAGGAAGCTGTTCATAATTCAACAGTACGAATTTATCTTTATAGCATTTATAGACGATAACAAAACTGACCAGCAGCCATAAACATATCCACTTGACTACGTATATCCTCATCGGTTAGCTTATTCTCATCACGTACACTCATTAGAAGATCGAGAAATGCGAGTTTTCGTCTTCCACTTGAAGATAATTCCTCCATCGATGGTTGATGATCAAATGCTTCCCATTCTTTTTTCTTCTGCGCAATTATCTGAAATATTCAACTCGTTAGTACCGGCATTTAATTTGATAATTAAAATTATTAATGAAGAGCATTTCAAGTGATAACTGGACCTTCTTAGAGTTTATACTCTTTTCCCTTTCTTCATTTTCTTTTTCGTTCTCACTCTCTCTCGCTCTTTCTCTACCTTTCACGTTTTATACATATATCATCTATGCTATTCATTATCGTCATAATTTCCCATAATCTGAGAGGAGATTCCAAAAGCGCCAAAAATATGCAATCCACTTTTTTATTTAAAACGAGATGATAATAGATATAAAATCCCGATTTGCATATCTAACTTGAAACGACTAAACGCACTTCTAGTGTGCACAAAATGACAAACAATGTTGCCATCGTGGTACACTTGGTAAATAGAAAAAATACTTATTAAAAAAATATGTATTTCTATCCAAGGCAAAATCGTAAGCCAGCCTGAAATCTAAGGCATCAATTAGAGACAAATATTGAAGAGAAATAAAGAGAATTCATTTGTAGAATGCTGATAGAAATTAACCTGTTAAGGTTTCATCTCAAAAAAAAAATAGCAATATTAATCTATAGAAAGCCGCATTAAAATCGAAGGGCAATTTACAACGATCTATGAAGAGCTTGATATAAGACATATAGATTTAACGTTGATTGCTCTTGCTAAATGATCATGAAAATGATTCAAGAGAATCGACGACACCAAAAAAGAGCGTATTTAAAGATAAAAATGCTTTGAATATTCTCAAGAAAAATTTCTCGACTAATAATCAGAACAACTATCACGATGTTGTACATCAAATGAATGATAGTTTCTAAAACTCTAGATAGATAAACTCTAGATAATACCTAAAAAAACATCCTGAAAAAAGCAATACATGAGAAAATTATCAAAGATTTGTCTCCATTCAACAATAAAAGTATATAGAGACTTAAGTGTCATTGAAATAGTGATTAAATATACTCACCTTTCTTGTTAAACTCTTACAAACATTGCAATGATAATCGAGTTTTGCATCATAACGATAAATCCATCGAATTGGTGCAAACCAAAACCATGGATATCGAATTTTTGCCCACATTAAATTCAAGAGCTTCTTCAATGATATATAATATTCGGCATTTTTACCACTTTGTGCATGTATCGATACACCCATTGCTGTTTCTTAAATTCATAATTTATGAGTGTAAATTGAAAAATATTTCTAATGTTTGAAAATTTTCTCAAGATAAGAAAGCTAAGCGAGCTTCGCATATTCACTCGAAAGTATAAAGCATCAGAGTTCGATTCTCTAGACTTATTTGATTCTTTTGTTCATCGACTTTTTCTCTCTGATCGTGAGACTAATTGAAAGACTGTCGACTATAATCTAACGTCATTCATTATCGTTGCAAATTTTTCAGCAAAGTGAAAATATTTGAAAAGTTACATAACGATCGAACTAAGAAATAGTATAGATCGTATTTCAAATGCCACACCTACTCTCTCGTTAACAACCTCAATTCATTCATTCCTCATTTCTAACTATTCATATCTACTGAAAAAAAAATCGATGCAAAAGAAAGTCTGCATCAAATAAGTTTATTTCATGAGAATATTTATTATTATGATGAATTTTTGATTTGTTGAAGCCAATCGAAATGCTCTGATTGTTTGAAGAACTTGACCTTTTACAGTTGCTCTTGACCTCAATTAAGTCATTAACTGATGCTTAAAAATGCACTCATGTTTTCATATACAAAAATTTCTCAAAGTTATCACTATGAATTTGTGATTAACGATAACAATAGCAAAGCTGATATGCTTAATTGCACATTCCATAATTACGGGTCCTGAATATGACAATGAATCATAGTGCTTATTATTATCATTGTGATAGCGATCGTTGATTAGCTTATTAAATATACTTCAAATTACAACTATAATTCTTTGCGAGAAAAATCCTCGAATAAATTACTGGAAATTCTATGAAAGAATACTGATAACTAACCAGCAACTACATCAAGTCCATATAATCGAAGATAGGGTAATATATCGAATGTTTCATTCGTATCGCTATGTTTGTCTAATTTCTCCAATAAAATCTTCAAAAGAAAAAAAAATAGATATTAAAACGATAAAATATAAAACAAAATATGAAAGGTATAATTTTATTTGTTAAGATAAGAAAGCTAAATGGTTTAAGCATTGGCACAAAACTATGAAATATCAAAGTTCAATTCTCGACGTTTCATTGATTCGTCGAAGATCATCGGCTATAATCTTCTTATATCTCTGTTAATCTCTATCGAATGCTTGTCGGAGAAAAAAAAAAGGCAATATAAAACTGGATTTTAATTCAATCGAATAATTTTGAATTACTGCTAAGCATCAAGCGGAATATTGATCGAGATGTTCGCTTCAATCACTATCACATTGTTGAGTGAGGGTTTGCTATAAGAGATTTTTTTGTTGTTGTTGAATTTCATTAATTTTTAGCGATATATTTTTTATATGTCTCATGATTTTTCGAGTGTTATACTTATAATCGCAATAAATCATAACCCCCCCCCGCCCGACCAGGCCCCTCCTACCCACTCTCCCTCTATTTTCTCAACTATACTCCCATCACTTCCCTTTATTCCCCCCTCCCTCCCATTCATCCCCTATTTTCTAAATAATATTCTCGTCGTCCCCCCTTCCAACCTTCCCTTATGTTTTTGATTATATTCTTGTCATTTCACTTTTGTTGCATTGTTATCAGATATTTTAACGCCATCAACTATTATAGCACCGTGAAGGAAAAACATGTCGTTGTCCGGTGAGAAGTTGTCGATTGCAAGCTCGCAAGAATCAGTCCTCGAAGCGGTTTGGGGGGAGAGGGGNGGGGGGAATCATCTCCTAGGACAATATTTGCTCCATAACACTGACCTTACCACGCTGTATAAAACCCGAAGAATTGGTGTTCAAGCTTCAAATTGACTTTTCATACTTTCTCATATCACCGGCTATAATTTTCAATGATTCCATTACCTATATGACTTCACGTTTGTTAGATATTTCGATAGATGCCGAAAGGTCAGAGGCGCAATGAAAGAATGGATCTCTTTATGACCTCCAATTTCTTTATAGAAGAACGGGGTACTATGGAGTAGATGAGCGATTATAGAAGCGTTAAGAAAATAAAAGGTGTCTATGACCTTAAGACCAAATTCGTAGTTCTTTTTTACTACGGCGCATTTGGGCTAACTTATTAGATAATTTAATGATTGCAATTTTATAATTGCTAATTTCTACAACAAGTAATAAGCATAAAATAAAGGTGAAATGTTATCATACCTTTGATTGTTCATTGAAAACTTCCACATACTTATTAAGAATAGCAAAATGAAATGCTGGTGTAAGAATACGTCTCGCTTTAGACCATGTCTCACCAGAGCTAAAAATTCAAACGGATAGAAATTAGTAAAAGACAAACAAAAATGTGTTTCACAAAAAATTACGGTCGACGAAGATTATATATATATATATATATATATATATATATATATATGAGATTGAAAAAATTATTATTGAAAGCCACAATAAAGCATTATTAAGCTTAGTAATCAATGTTAGAGCGTCTTAATTGTTAGAAAATTGGAATAATATGAGAGTTCGAATAATTGTCATTTAAAATACACCATTGATCGGAGCTCTTCGTAGCAGAAATAAGCCGCGAATCATATAACGGCTACATGAAGCAATATAGTTTGAAAATATTCTATTATGGAATTCAAAGCAGAAAGCAATAGAGGAATAGCAGATTTTTGGCAATATTCGAGTAAATTATTGAACGTTTAAAGCATTGCTAAAACATCGGATATTTTAAAGTGACTAGCTGAGAAATGTTTCTCAGCGTAAATTTAATTTTGATGAAGCTTGAAAATTTCTTCCAAAAGAAAAGAATTGGTAGTATAATAAAGAGTTCGACAGATATGTTTATCGTTAAAAATCTTCAAGAAATCGAATTTTTGTGATGGCTTCAAGTATTATGTCAAAGAAAGTTTCAGGCGCTGCAGGTGGCCTTAAGTGGTCGATTTTGCAGTAGCAAATCGATCAGACGTCAAAAGGTGGTCCGTTTAATCTTGAAGTGATAAACAGACATCGAGAATCCCATCGGAAGGCAAAAAAATGGGAAATATAGTGGTCACCTNGTGGTGACCTTTTATATTCATTTTGTTCAAAAAATAATGGCGAAACATGCAAAAAAAGTACCGTATATAAATGATCCACTCAAATAATGACATCAACTAAAATTCTGATAGAAATGAAATCAGCTTAATGAACAATTACAAAGACTCAAATAGAAGATAATGTCATTGGTCATTTTGGTCATTTCTAATTGGTCATTTTTATTGGTCATTTTCATAGTAGCTTATGTTTCTTTTGATTATCAATGATGAAATGATAGTGACGAGAGAGTAACAGGTAATAAGTGATATTGCAAGAGTTTCATAAGAGATCAGCAAAGTGATAAGATTGAAGAATATGGGTTTGAAGTCAAGCGAAAAAATATAACAGGTGTGCTGAAACGCATGTTAATGTGATATATTTCACTGGGACAAAATGCTAAGTGGCTGGGAAAAAATTAATAAGCATTATATCTTGGATTGAATTCATGCGGAAGTCGGAAGTCGTAGGCCGTTTGAAGAGGTCATTCGGTGAAGTAAAATGATATTTTCGCTTTTTTTTGAGATGGAAGAGATGCGAAAACAACTTTAATTGGTGAACGGATATTTCAAAGGTATTTCTCGCATCCATTTTCTTGCATATTTTTTAAAGCTTCAACTCAACTCTTTATGGTTTTATGTGATAAATCTTAACCAATGCAAGCATCATATACAGCAGAATATCACGAGTAAACGAAAAAAATAGGCCACCAAAGAAAGCGTCGCGTCCATCAATGTGTCAAAATTACTACGATAAATTGAAATTGTGCTCGATGGTATAGCCCGAAGCACTTTTGTGTTACTTTATTGATGTTAAATAGGCGGAAAATTTACATGAAAAATGATATCTAATTAGGAGATGAATGTGGGAGNGTAAATAGGCGAAAATTTACACGAAAAATGACATCTAATTAGGAGATGAATGTGGGAGCATTGAAGCGCATCAAAGACAAAGCCTTCTTACCACTGCACTCTATATCCTGGTGATAACGTTACCGTTGGGGTGTTTTTCAGCGATATTGCATGAAAATACCATCAAAACGAAAAGATTCTAAAGAAGCGATGAAGCTTTATGAAGAAGCATTAATAACGAAGACATTTTAATTAATTTCCACCTAATGACGTCCTACTTTCTTCACTTCGCATTTCATCATCCCTTTTGCAGCGGCAACCGAAACGCTAGAGAAAAATTACTTTTCTTCTATAGCTATTTTTCATATCCTCATCATCTTTGCTATCTCTTTCTATATCATAATCGCAAAAAGGACCTCATTCTACCAATAAAATCATTAGCTCAACATCGGAGGCAATTATATTTAATGTGCGCAAATTTTAAAAAATATTATAGGAAAAGATGCTGTTGANATTAATGTGCGCAAATTTTAAAATATTATAGGAAAAGATGCTGTTGACAATTTGCCTAATTCTTAAATATTATTATATATTATTGAGTTTTACCGCTTAAATACTATTGAGTGCCGCATTGCTGAGTTCCACAGAGTGCTCTATTTTACTCAAAGACTTGATTATCATTTCGCTGTTTATTCCGCTGGTCACCCTATCAATGGTTTACTTCATTCTTTCAATAGTTTCAAAGCGGAAATGATTAGAAAGAGGGAAAAAAGGGGGAAAATGCAAAGAAACTATTGTCTGCTACCGGTGACGATCGGCATCTTAGCTATTTACTCACGAGAGAACGGCTGATTTCGCCTTTCTAATTACTCGTGCCGATGGGGTTCTCTACATTATAGGAGTTGATTCTTTGTTGTTGAAGAGAATGAAACGATCTTGTTGAGGTGAACCATCACCTACAGAGGCGGAATAGTTCACCAGAAACATACTAGAGTGAATCATTCACCGCTCATTTATACGGGTTAATGCTTGCAATTAGGTTCCTCTACATGTGGAGAACTGAACGGAGGAGAAAATCCATGAGAATGCTGAGTCAGATCCACGAGAATGGCACATAATTTCTAGCGAAGCCATTAGATTTGTTTCTGATGGAAATGCGATGCGTCACTAATGTAAGAATGACTTGTTGATGAATACTTGCTTACCTTGAGAGCATTCCACTACCAACAAGACGTTTAAAAATATCATACTCTTCGGG
The DNA here is from genome assembly GCA_022844705.1 of Toxascaris leonina. Classification (NCBI taxonomy): domain Eukaryota; kingdom Metazoa; phylum Nematoda; class Chromadorea; order Rhabditida; family Ascarididae; genus Toxascaris; species Toxascaris leonina. The sequence continues at coordinate 29,704 of JAARMF010001600.1, forward strand.
CTTGTCGGTTAGTGTTGTACTCTCCAAGATGGCCTTAAAAGGTCAAATAAAATTGTAGAAATCAAAACTAGTTGAGTATAGTTGCAGTCAAATGAACATCAACGAAGCGTCTATACAAATGTCCTTTGACCTTTAAACTTGTTATATACTTCAATGTGACTGTTCTCGTCTTCATTTTCATACATATGTCGCCGTACATTCAATAGTGCAATAAATCACTCAATATGCACTTGCTGTTTATTCAATTTCGCCGAAATAGACGTTTATATGTGAAGTTAACTGCACGTATTTTAGATTACGTCACTCGTTTAGAAAATCCGAAAGACAGAAAATAGCATCATAGCATGACCTTGGTTCAGTTTTCAATTTTCATAGCATGACCTCAGGTCACTCTTCGATCTTCTAGAATGAATAGANGACCTTAGTTCAGTTTTCAACTTTCATAGCATGACCTCAGATCACTCTCTTCGATCTTCTAGAATGAATAGAGAGAGTTTTATTATGCACAAACCTTAACACTTTTTGCACGTGTCAAAAGGATGAGAGGATATGTGCCCATCCAAATTCGTATTATACCATGTTCGTTCTCATATGCGTATCTACGGAACAACGCTTCTGCTTGATATGTGAATTCTGAAATTTTGTTGCCAATATTACCGGGTGGTCATCATTTAGTATATCGGTAAAAATTTTACCACTTCACCTAGAAACTCAATTCAATTAAGTGTGGTGGCTCTCTTTCGGTTTCAAGTAAGAGAGCCATACCACTAAAATTGAGAACAATATTTCTCAACTCCACGAAAAAGTTTTTAAAAAAATTTTTTTTCAGCTTATATTTGAGTCATTGAATAAAAGTTTATTCCGTTCAGGCAATCTTTCAACCCAATGAACCATCATCGGGTAATCATTCCTTACACTGGTGATTAAACCGGCCTGGTAACGCATTGCCGGTCCGTTTTAGTTAATTCAGTTGCATAAATTTTATTGTTATCTATTGATTGCTCAACGAGCAAGAAATTGCCTAGGCAGAATAAAGCTGCCTACCTACCTGGATGTTACCTGCATTTAGAATTTGGCAAATATGCCTATCTAGGTGGAGCATCAGAGCAAAATTTAAAAGATTCATTCGCCATAAATTGAGAAAAATATTTCTTTTGATTAGAGGTCTTTTTGAAAGGTCGCGAAAACAACTAAAAAAGTCCCTCTTAACAACGATTCCCCTCATTTAAAAAACTGCAANNNACTGCAAAAATTTGGCAAAAATTACCTCTCAGGTATTCAAACCTGGTTGTTATCTTCCTAAATTTAGGTGTTACCTCTTCATATTTACGTGTTACCCCTTCAAACATGTATATGAAGCTAATAGTGCACGATTGAACGGCCATTATCAAACTGAGATGTGTGCGTTGTGTATTTCTAGCAGATAAAGTGCCGATAGCCAGAGCGATACTCGAAAGAAAAGCTCCAACATTTACAAGTTGAAAAATATTCAAAAAGCTTACTTTCACTATCAAAACTGAATTTGCTTGATTCACTCATAATTGAGAGCATACTCGGACCGGGTAAAGCGCTTATCATACGCATAAATCGCCAACGTTGTTTCAAATAATTGATGATGTGTCGCCGATATAACACGAGACTTAATGCGATTGCGATTAAAAATAAGATTATTCCAAGCATGATTTGTCGTCTTCAATATGGCTAAAAATTCTTATCATTAACACCGCAAAAATGTTATGCAAATTCGAGAAACGTTTATAGCAATGACATTATTGGGCAACATTCTTTTGATTAACGATAATAATGCGACACCTATAGTAATACCTGCTAGAGGTAATTTATTGCTCATTCGACATCTAAGCGAATCATAAAAGACACTAGATTGCATTTCTTAAAAAGTGGATTTGTTTAAGTATTACGTTCGATCGTTTCTATTCGTAATTGCAATAGATCGAAACGTTCAAGTTGATAGTTCTATGATGATATCAAACGATCAGCGAGTCAATGAGGGCCACTCCAAAAAACATCATCTATTTGACGGATCGGGCAAAAAATAAAAAATAAAAAATAACTCCACTTGAGTGCAGCATCATCTATTGTATAGCATAGTCAAAACGATCGAAAAATTCAATCGATTAAAGCTTAAGCTCTATGAATGCGCTAATTATTCATATAGATAAGACTCAATTGGATTGTTTAGCTAGATGAAAAGTGTTCAGCTAGATGCGTGGTGTTATATCTTCGAAAAGGATCATTTCACGAAGATTTCAATGTCTAATTAAAATTTCAAAAATAAATTTCTTTTAAATATTATAAATAAATACGCGTAAAAAGAACACTTCCAATAGCTACTAAATGATATTGCAAAAGAAAGAAAGAAAGAAAAAAAATGAGCGGAAGAACGTTTATAGTCTTCATTTTGATCATACTGAGTGCTTTCAATCAGNTGAGCGAAAGAACGTTTATAGTCTTCATTGTGATCATACTGAGTGCTTTCAATCAGGTTTGTATCGAATGATTCCCATTACGTACAATAGAGAGAGAGAGATATACGTATGTATACAAAGAAATACGATGATGATAGTTATATATGTAGAATATATTTCTGGTTTTTAGATCCTGTTTGCTAAACACATCACACATCCTTTGTACTTGCTCATATACATCAATAATTGCTCTCGATGATTTTCTTATTATGTTAATAGATCGTTGGTTCGAGATTTGAATGCATAGATAAGAATAGATTAATACCAGCAGATTTATGATTGGTGTCCAATCAAAAACAATCTCAAATTTTAGCTATAATACGAATAAAGAAATCTTCATTTAATGAGGTAACGTTCTCATAAAATGCACTTTACCAATTGCCTTTTGATTTTAATTGGCGTAATTATTTTCGCCATGAGAAATATATGATCATTGATCAATAGCACATTTTCTTTCCACATCGAAACATTTTCAGCAAATTTTACTATGCATAAATGACACAATTGAATTGCAATTGTAGGTGTGTCGAACATTGCAAATTGCAATAGACGACTCAAACCTTGCAAATTGCAATAGACAACGCAAACCTTGCAAACTGCAATATGCAAGTCGAACCTTGCAAATTGCGCAATCGTTAGGTTTATTTCAATGCCCTCATGTATTTCGCTTATCATTTCAAATATATAATCGTATTAATGTAGTGAAATTATATCAGTATGATAAGCGATGACAAGCGTTATTAAATATCGATAGCATTAAATTTAATGTCATTAAATATTAAATAACAGGTCGAAATTATACAATCATTTAAGCACATATAAATGATATTGATTTTCGCATAAATCCACGGAATTATTCCACCTATCTGACTATAGCAGATGATCAGGTTTTTTTTCTAATGATGATTTATTATTGACAAAACCTAATAATGGTTTATTATTGAAAAAACCTAATGATGGTTCATTATTGAAAAAAACCTAATGATGGCTTTTTATTGAGAAAGCCTAATGATGGTACATTTTTAGCAAAATGGCGTATTGTTAACAAAACCTAATGGTGGTTTATTATTGCCGAAGCCTAGTGATGGTTAATTACTGGCAAAAACTAGTAATAGTTTATTACTAACAAAACCTATTGAGCAGAACAATTTGATCAACGGAAAATATTCCTCAATACATCACAAATGATATCGAATCATGTCCGAGGAATAATTTTTACAATAAATGAAAAGAAAAACATCGATCCATCGTATTGTCCGACTAATGCCTCAGGGGTTCTCCATCAGGAATACGATAGGAGGTGGTAATATTATGGACAGCAACTCCTGTTGTAATCAATTGCGAGGAGTTATTGGATCATTGACTAAGGGGTGTTGGCTCTGCAAGTAGAGTATTGTTCATAATTCTCGGTCAAGAACGTCTCATGTGAATGAGATGAAGTGTTCGCAGTAGTGATGCCATCATACCAAAAAGTATAATACTTTTCGTGTTATACCGATACCTGGTATAGTATAGTATCGTAGGAAAACTTAAAATCGCAAGTACAGTGCAAATATAGTACAATCTGTTCTGATACAAGTGCAATATTGTACCTATTTTTTGGAAAAAAAAAGTAGAAGCACATTGCACCAATTTTTTCATTATACTTCTGCTTAAAATATACTTCCCTTGCGAGAGATCCACAGCTGCATTATTGTGCTCCCGCAGTTTCATATTTCACCGTTGGCTCCCAACGCGTCTCGACCATTGACTGATCGGGGGAAATTATTCACCTGAGAAATTGGGGACAAACTTTTCCATCTTAGANTCCATCGTATTGTCCGACTAATGCCTCAGGGGTTCTCCATCAGGAATACGATAGGAGGTGGTAATATTATGGACAGCAACTCCTGTTGTAATCAATTGCGAGGAGTTATTGGATCATTGACTAAGGGGTGTTGGCTCTGCAAGTAGAGTATTGTTCATAATTCTCGGTCAAGAACGTCTCATGTGAATGAGATGAAGTGTTCGCAGTAGTGATGCCATCATACCAAAAAGTATAATACTTTTCGTGTTATACCGATACCGGGTATAGTACTGTATCGTAGCAAATTTAAAATCGCAAGTACAGTGTAAGTATAGTACAATCTGTTCCGATACAAGTACAATATTGTACCTATTTTTTGGGAAAAAGGTAGAAGTACATTGCACCAATTTTTTCCTTATACTTCTGCTTAAAATATACTTCCCTTGCGAGAGATCCACAGCTGCATTATTGTGCTCCCGCAGTTTCATATTTCACCGTTGGCTCCCAACGCGTCTCGACCATTGACTGATCGGGGAAAATTATTCACCTGAGAAATTGGGGACAAACTTTTCCATCTTAGATAATCAACGATGTGAGTAGGGGAGGGGGGGAGGGGGAGGGGGGGGGGGATGACAGGCCCACATTCGTAAGCTTCTCCCTAGTTCCTTATATCATGTTCGAGCCATTCGTTAGTTTTGCCATCTTTTTAATTTGTATGCCAAAATTGTTTGTGCTAAATTATTATTTACAGTATTCTTGTTGATGCGAGGAAATGTATCCTTCTTTTAAAGATGGCACCAAATGCGGCCTCTCTAGGATAGCCGACCTCTTACAATTGCGGATGTATGAAAACA
>JAARMF010001601.1:0-17361 GCA_022844705.1 Toxascaris leonina
AAATTCTCAAATCGTCAACGAGTAATTATACCGAACTAATTTAGTAGGTTTAGTTTCAACAATTCACGAATTGAGATTGGCGGGTAGACAGACGAACACACATCCCAGGACGCACATAAATACCGTGCATCATTGTGGTTTGCGAATTCGCAATGCAGCGTTACAAAGAAGTGGGAGGAAGACAGGCACACGAACCCAATGTTGCTTGAGAAGGGCGGGAGGGGGAAAGCAGGGAAAGATGGGAAGGTAGAGAGGCGAGAGTGACTGCTTAATGAAGCGTTTAACGCCTCTGTAGAGGTCGGTTTCAATCTCCTCCCAACATGCGCTTCCCATTCCAAAAGCCTTCTTGGGAATGCTCATTTTGCAGAGTCGATGTCTTATGCGTGTGAGTTATCGAAACAACATATGAACGAAATTTTGCAACAGTATTCCAACGTGCTTCTTGATATGCACTGTTTGATGGTGAGTGAAGGACTATGTACAAGTGGGATATGAACCTGAAATTGTTACAGTCAGAAGATCATACAGAAATTTAGGGGAACATAGCTGGCAGCCCCGGAACTTTTTTACCGAAATACAGCACGAGTTTCATAGTGCTTGTCAGCACTGTATGAAACGCTACCTGCTACGCCACGGAGCAGTACCGTCACGTTAAAGACGTTGGCTGCAGAAGGACTGTGTCTCGAAGGCTCAAAATAAAAGGAATTCTGGAGGCCTCCTCCGTGGAAGGCTCCTGCCTCGTTCATGTATACCAAAAGAACTAAAGTCGCGGAAATGCAAAGCGAGCACAAGTATTGTGTTGCCAGACCAGCATATTTGGTAGTATTGCACCACGTCGAGGACCGCGGGTATAGTATAACCGCAGTGAATTCGGCTGTCGAGAAGGTCGCACAAATACAGTATTGTACCGTTTTCGGGGATTCATCACAGGAAGAGTAATCAAGATTTTGGTTACTTTCAAAATTTTGATGCGATTAGTGCAAGAGCTTGAAGACTCTCAGAGTCACCCACCTGCGCCTATTTGACCCTTTGAGCCAAACGTGTTTTGGACGGTGCACGGCTTCGTTCTTTCTTATCTTCTGCTTTCGATCGGTTTTCAAATTCTCACGGCACGCCCAGTCCTGCTAATGTTAGCACAAGTATGATCCCTTCAGCGACTATTCATTCTGATTTACCAGTCTTATAGAAACATGAGAGACTTTACTGTGTCGATCGTCACTTCGCAACTGTCATCAGCTATCTATCTGCAAGTTTCGCTCAACACCTGCAATTTCCAGGGGTGCTTTTTTCGCAGATGAGACTAAAGGTAATTTATCCATTACTCTTTCAAATGCTTCCGCTACTTTCTGAACCCCGTTTTGATGGTAAGTCTTTTCCAAAATTCGTTTATGTGTTTCTGCTGACGTTGACCAGCTATAATTGCCACAGGAGGGTCGTGTCGCACATAATCTTTACTTCCTGAGAGGGACATAAGCTATCTGTTTTTTGAAGTTAGAAACACGATGGGAAGAGCGCTTGTCCTGGTTGTTGTACCACGTCCAGATGATGTAGCTCAGACCTGTCAATTTTTAGGTGCGTACAACTTTTTCAGTGCTGCCAGCAGCCGGGTGTAATTTACTTGCACTTGCCTCGCTAAAAGCCCACGAAAACTTCGTAGTTGGTTTCAGATATTTCCGGAGGAAAGATGTCTTTTTTCCTCCTGTGAAGATGTCTTTTTCCTCTTTTTTCCTCCTGTGTCTTTTTTCCTCCTTCTTCCCTTTTTTGGAAAGAAGTCAGCAATATCTACTGACTTTCCAAAGGTCAGAAACAAAGGAAGAAAACGGTTATCACAATGATCCGCGCGTCCTTTGTCCCTCGCTGTCGTCCGATTCTGCTGCCTCTCGTGCGCGCCAACGTTATCGGTCATCTTGACGCCTAGACCGCTCCGTCGAACGTCGGTCGCGCTTCGCTCGCAGCGCGTCACCGCTCCAGCGTCCGCTGACCCGTTCAGCGCCACCGAGTCGTGTGCTGACTCGTCCACCGTCACCGACCCGTCCTCTGACCGTCTACGGCCACCGAACCGCCCGCCGAGCAGCCGACCGCCACCGATCCGTCCATACCCATGCACCGCCACCGATTCGTCCGAACACGCCCGACGACACCGCCACCCGAGATCCAACGAGGCCCCTTCTCCGGGCCACTCAGTCCGACCAGTATCAATTGCTCCGTGCGTTAAGCAACGGAGCCACCCGACTTGCGCCTTGGACACCTCAAACTTGGGTAATTAAACCTTTATTAGGGTTATCGCAGTTACGATGGACGCAACGCACACCGAACAACGACATAAACACGAGTGATAATATAAACCAGCACCATATAGCTGCAACAACACGAATATCTACATGGCCACGAGCCGGCCCTGGCGAAACACTACCGAAAAATAAAGACCGGGCCTTCGTCTTCCCGGCCTAAATCACTCCTCCGATCCAGTTGACGTACCCCCTCGATTCTTGTCGAAGCGACCCCTCGTTCCAGTCGAGGCGAGCCCTCAAGTCCCCTGTCGCGGCGACCCAGCCGTCCCGCCGCACGAATTACGACTCACTCTGGTCGCAATCTCACCTCCTTTTATACCCTCCCTCGGTGGCTCATAANGCGCGCAGTCTTTGTTTCAAACCACTGATCTACTTCGACCGCCTTCTTTGTTAATTTGAATTCAGCCACTTTTTGGCGCGCGGTCTTTGTTTCCCTAATCCATTAGAAACGCTCCTTTGTCTATCATCCCGCGACTGCGCCTATCCCTTGGCAGCCTTCCAATCGCCTATTACGATTTCATTCTATATATCTCGCGATTGGTCGCGACACCTCCTTTTTCTTCTTATACAGTCTTTAATCTCTTTTTCTTTTATTCAATTCACGCGAAAGCAGAAATCGTCGGTCTTTTCGAAATACACTAGGACTCCCGCGCTTATGCGCCAAAGCAGGTTTTCCTCGTGGACAGTGGTCTAAAGCCATGGTCGCTTGCCTCTCTCGATAGCTGTAAACGTTTTCATTGTGACCACACTACCCAGGGTAGTATTTAAGACAGAACCACCCATTTTTGCATCGCTCGTTCTACAAGTCTAACAGAGAATGTTATCTCTTTAAACACCGAAAACCGGACTCTTGCGTTAAGAGCCTACGAAAAGTCAGTGATTGGGTTACACTGCCTTTGTTTTTTATTTGCTACAAATACACTGTTCACCAATGTTTAAAGCGCTGTGATACACAACACAAGAGCAGTATAACGGCACATAACTTGATAAGGGTTGCAGACATCCAAGTTGTATTGGCGTGTGCAGCACCTCGATTTATAGGCATGCATTTTCTCATCTACAGAAGTTATTTTATCCAATTATTCCATGTTCAGATACGCATATATGCCAAGGTGTTTGCGCAGATGTCGAATTGGCCGCGATAACCAAGTTCGAATATTTTCTACAGGTGAACGTGATTATTTCGAACAAAACAAGATAGCGATGGAAACATTCTAAAGGTTTGTGTCATAATCTGATATGCGAAAACGCGACGACGCCTGTCTCTTCCATCCAGTTACAAACTTCTTCATCAAAGCAACTCCGTTATATCGGGAAAGGGAAATTTACCGGTTCAAGGTCGTCGATTGTAACCCACAATAGAACAAATTAATTGGTATCAGCAAAATGCAAATTTGGGTCAGCATCAATTTATTATTTTCCAGTTCGCTATTTTTTAAAGTTTAAGATTTGACAAAGACTTCAAACTTTTGGTACAGACTTTCCCAGAATTCCTTCAGAACTCTTTTTACGCACAGTTGCAGAGCGCGTTTTGGAAACCTCGTGTGTGTGCACGTGCCTACATGCACTTGAGTGTCTGCCTTCCTGTCCGGCATTTTAAAACCGGAAATAGTTGGAGCGGGGAAAAACTAAACTTGATAAGTAAGATGTGCGAAACGAGATGACATACCTTATGGAAACTGAAACCTATCCAGAAACTTCGTGACCAGTACATAGGTTTTTATAGAGGGCCGACCCGGTTAGAATACAGGTGAATTATTGTGCACAATTCACTATTTGTCGGCAGTTTAGGTAACCGGCAGGTGCGATGAGCGGAACCGCGAGAGTACATACGGTGCCAGCTCCACTCGTGTGCTTCCCAACCTGTCATAAATTTTCTCATTTCAAGGTCAGTGATGTGGAGAAAAAGGGAAGAGGGACTTCTGTACTACATCATCGTTTTGTTCTATTCGCTGGTTTGCTGTCAGTTTTTCAAAAGTCGAAAAAGCTCAAATACTTACCTTCTTGGAACGTAAGCATGCTTGGACCGCATGCCATGCGTCTTCTTTTTTTTGGTTCGCAAGTTGGAAATAAAACATGACGATACATGCGGGCCATTTATCTTACGGTGCTCTTTCACACCATAAATAGATAAGTAGTAATGAAATCTGACAGCCTTAATCGAAAAATTCGGATATCATGGCACGATGTCAACGTTTAAAGCTTATTAATGAAACTTAGCTCCGAACGTCGACTCTTTCTAAGGACTCTACCCATGATACTGTTCGGGTACTAATAAAGATTCTATTACGTCTTGCCGATGTACGAAACGTTTGCACGGCACGAAAAAAATTTATTCGCCAAATATGCTCAAAAATAGTAATCTTATCGTAGTCTTCAAAAGTGAGCGACTCTGTCGAAATAAGACGGAACATTGGGCAACGAAGCGTGATGGGAAGAGAAATGGATAGTTTTATAAATAGAATCTTCCAAATGCTTGTGTCAGCAATAAATGTTGCATAAACACGTTTGAAATTAATTGCAAATTTGATAGACATGCAATCTTCTTTACCTTCTACTTTCTCCTCGAATATCGACGTAGGACGCAATAGAAAATTGTCAGTCCTTGAACTAGAAACGCTCATCAAAACGACATAAAATTAGTACTTTAAAAAACGACCAAACTCATGATAACCCATTTTGTGTCGTTCATTTCTTAACTGAAGGCCTTTTCTCTCATGCAATTAACGGTGACGAACTAAACTCATTTACCTCCCGATTTCTAGCGAGCGACCGCCCTCCAGCCTAGACAAGTAGAAGGTAAAGCAAAATTAGAGGAAGAATAAGATGACTGAATTATATTGGAGCAAAGCAGTAGGCACTTGATAGGATGAGAAAAACCCGCCACCGAAAAAAGGCACCATCTGATGCAGTGAAAGAGGCCGCAGGCTTATAACGGTCCCCTGATACCGGAGCAACCTAGTAAGTGCGACTTACAAAAAAGACAAGAGCAAGTCAAAGGCGGCTCGTGACAGCAGTCATCAGCCACCCGGGAATACGAAGCCAAGGCGGCAGGTAACCAGCGATCGTTGAATAGCCTCCAATATTCAGCAAAGCTCTCACACTGCGAATACTTGGTGGTTGGCGTCCTAAATACAACTGCGCAATAGCACAATCAGAAACAACGTAAACAACTGCACAAAAGCATAAGATCAGATAGCAGTTACTACGCCGCCACTGTCCGAATGGTCCATCTTGAATGACAAGGAAATTTCCAGCTCATTATTTAGTGCAAATCCCATATTTAAGAGCTGAAATATTTCTAAAACACTCTCTGCTGTGATCAGCTATGTAAACGATGATGGTGCTAGATGTGCGCATTTATGCGACCATGTCCGCGCGTTTGTGTGTGAGAATCAACTGGGGAATGCAATTCCCAGTAAGATTCGTTTGTATGTTCAAGTAGAACTCAGCTTCACTACGTTGTCGAACAATTCGGTGGAGCTAAAATATACGCGTGGGTAATAAGGCTGCATTGCTATCGTCCTCAGTTCTGATGACTTTCATACCTGCGAAACATTTACTGTACAAGTTCAATACAGGCGGTCTTATACGAAGGAGTAAGCTAGTCATGTGAAACAAGACGCACATAACACATTTGGATTTTCCAAAGCACCCGAACAGTGCACCATGGACTCCGGGGAAAGCGCGGTTACATGCACCCAATCTTCTATTCAACAACGTTAAATGATTCAAAGTGGACGATCTCAAACGCAGTGAAACGTTGCCCAGTCAGTATATTTGGATAGCAGAACGGAAGGAGGCAGGTTGTGGCATAAAAGTCTGTCGTGATGCACCAGTAAACATTCTTCTAGAACAATGAACTTTTTCGCATATTCGCCTTTCGCAAACGTATAACCGTTTCCTTTGCTGCATAAACGATATAAGCTTTGCTCACAGTGTTTATGTGTAAAAAGTTTTTTCAAGCACCAAACACGCGAGCATTTATTCCGAAGTTGAAATGGCACTTGTGAAATCTCTGTCGACTATATGTAATGTGAAGGTGTAAGGTGTAACTGGGGAGAAAATGACGTCATGCTGGCTCAGCAACTGGAATGAAGAACTTGCGTGCTCTACTTTAAATGCACAGGCTTTCTTTCAAAATCGAAAAAGAGCGTAAAGAAAGATGTTAGATGACCTGGCACGATGTGCGCTTCTTCAGCTTCGCCCACTTGATCAACCAATCTCATCAGTCTTCAATAGAAAATAAAAAGTGCCAAAAAATGCCTTCATATTTTAATTGAACCGACCATCCATGCAAAATTTTCAGGGAACGCCGGTTTTCAGTCGACTCAACTGGTGCAAAATGCAGCCAGGTTCTTAAGCACCCTCAAATTTCTATAATTCCTATTGGAGTTGATGAGGTAACCTGAAAGTTGGCAGAAGAGATCATCGCCTAGTGAAGGCTACACCCATTGATTTTTTGAACTCTAGTTTCCGAGCTGGAACTACTGGAAAGACAGAGAGAGAAAAAATATACATTTATTTAATTCGTACGAACAAGAACAAGATTACTATAATGCGCCTCCGCTCCTGCGGAGGCGCATTATAGTATCTTACAGAGCAAATCACCTCTTAATCCTCACACAACGATCATTTCACTGCGTATTCTTCATGGATAATTAACAAAAGGAAACTTGCCGTCAGTATCACTGAACTTATAGTCAATGCCCAAGTCGGCAGCGATAAGCACGCGTCCGCTCTTCTTCGTAATAGCAGGATCCTTAGCCAACGCGACCACTGCTTTGCCAGCAAACTCCGGTGTTTCTCCTTCTTTCAGGAAATTCCTCAGATTCCTCTCCAAATAGTATAGTTCATTTGATTTTGTCACTTGAAAATGAGCTTTAAAGTTTCCAGAGAATCACTCGCGGTAACCCAATGAGAGGAGATTCTCCCCATATAAGGAAGTTCTGAGGTTGAGAAGCTCAGAAGCCATCAATCTATGAGCATAATCTCCATTTTAACAAAACATTAATGATTCGCTGTAGCACTGCTATTTCGCTTTTAGTAACTTCGCTGCTTAAAGCTGATTCTCGTGCATTTGCTTCGTCCCTTCCCCGTATCCCACCGAAATTCATCAACGATTTTGAATGCTCGAAACAAACGATTAATTTAATCATTCCACAAAAACACTTCGAAATTTTCGCAAATTCACTCGTACCTCTCATCCATTCAATGTCAGATTCAACGTCGGATTGCATTCAAAATGTCAAATTTGAATTCTTTCAGAAGTTCAGGTTGCAAGGCGATTTCTCGCAGCAACTGCTAAACGAATTCAGCATTTACGAAAACCCTCATCACCTACGTTGTGGATACGGATATCCCTCTGGCGGCTCTTTTTCTTTAGTTGCACATCACGAGTGCAAAAATCACATCTGCAGTGTGCTGTCATTCACTTGCACGGCCTATGTGGCTGGAACTCCCAACACGGATCATCGGCTTGCAAGAATTAGTGCTCTTAAACAGATCTTAGCAGAAGAAAAACGGCAGCAGTTAAACGCGGCAGAACTGCTCTCGACTCTTTAAAAGTACGCTAACAACTAGCGATGCCATGCTACCAAAAAATATCGAGCTTTTTGTGCTGTACTTGTAAAAACACTAGATATAGCACAGTATCGTAACAAATTACAATTCGCAAGTAGACTACAGGTATAGAATGCAGCTCGATCTTCGGAGGGCGGTTTAAGAACAGAACTGCACCAATTTTCCGAAACAGGTGCAAGTACATTGTACTCTTTTTTTCACTGCACTTACAAATGTACTTCGTTTGAAAAATCTCCTAAAAGTGCCAGTTCACTTTGCAGTTTCAGGTTTGAAGCCTTTGATCCCGAGGTGACATCAACATCTGCTATGAGCGACAAACTGTTCATTTGAAAACTTCGGGACTGAGTTATTTATCCTAGGTGTTCAACGACGTCAATAAAGGTGAGTAATTGTTGAGTACCTATTTACATTTCAGCCTTGTTTTTCTTGTTGCTCGGGTTCATTGGAAGAGGCAGTTCTCTTTCTCATCTTTTAAATTTTTATGGCTCCATCCTTTATGGGGTATTTATGAGAGATTATTTTATACTCCATCCTCTTTGATGCAAGTTTTTTAGCGGCAACATTTAATGGGAAACCTTCAGAAAATCAAACTTCTTGAAACTGGGTATATATGAAGAAGAACGAATGGGAGCGAGCAAAGGAAATTTATGTCTTTCTTTATTTCTTCAGCTTATTCTTTTCTTCTCAGCGTCATGATCACCCTAACATCACGGTTTTTCAGAATTACTGGCCCTCAAACGATTGGAAAGTCGTGGAAGGAGCCATATAAAGAAGCTCTGGATAGCGCAGAAAAAACCGTGCGCAAGACTCGCCAAAAGCTAACGAAAGTACCCAAAACGTCTCTAATCACATTCTTCAGCGAGGATTTCCCCGAGTATTCAGCTGTGCTGAACCGGCAACCCCTCATTCCAAGTTCCTAAGTAGGCCTTTCGCTCTCTTTTAGCTGGACCATTGGAAGAAATCAAGGAAAAGATTATTGCAGGCGTGACAACGTTGATTCGACGGTCGTTCTTTTTTAACATTCGAAACGGAATGTGCATCAAGGATTCATTTATTGCTGCCACGATCAATTGCGTTGGGGACGGATCCCTCAAAAATGCATTTCTATGTTTGAAGAAGCGACACGGACATCGTAATGCGCAGGTGACTGAACAAGCCTATCTAGAGATCCTCAACGACGTGGGTGTCGATGACACGTCGGCGTATAGTGACAACTGACTCAGGCGCATAGTGTGCACTTTTGAAAATAAGTACGAGGAAACATAATGGGTACAAGCATGCTCAAACAGGAAACAAAGATTGTGAAGAGATAACTGCAATAAGTAGTTCAGGCGTCGAAGATGATGGCGCGTTTTTCCGCTGTGGCGACGATATGTCGAGTCCGGTGAGGATGAAACTGATGATTTCGAACAGACAGAAAAATAGGGCTCGATGCACGATTACCGAAAAGACTAAACTGCATAGCTCACGCACTGCATTTGGCGCTGACAGGTGGTCTCAGGGCAGTCGGATTTCGTACTGAGATCGGCGCACTAATATGGATCGCACGGGGGTTCAGAATAACACAGTCAAGGAGTGAACGACTGCATTCAGGGACCGAGCTGAATTTAGTTTGAACGATTCAGTAGTGGGTGCTAGTTTATAGAGCACTTCTGAAAATCACCACAAATGCAGATAGCACACAAAGCATGCGGTGGGGAAGGGGAGGAAGCTTCGTCTCCTCCTATCCCTTCAAAGGAATGTGATTCGTATGCACGCTTGCTTGACGGTTGGTATACGCACTACTACGAAAAAAATCTGCCTTTTTCCGATTCCTTTGTTTCCAATTTCACTTTCTGTTCTGCGATGCATTACCCAACTGTTATACTTGATGCCGGCACGCTCCATTAAGGTTCAAATGATATCGATGTTTCAGCTGTTTTCGATTTCGGCTTTTGACATTTTATGGCCTTTCTACATCCACTTTGTATGCTCCCAGAAACCTGCCCCTTTCCAACTGGGAGTCGTCCATACGTGAACGTGGCTGGTGTCTGTCTAGTTCAACAATTCTGTTATTATCATCATTATTGTTACTAATTTTTACTATTCGTTATTATTATTACTATTATTACTATTATTGTTGTTATTGCTATTACCACCATTACTATTATCATTGTTACTGTTATTATTACTACTACTGTTATCATTATTATTACTATTATTATTGTCGTTATTACTATTATTATTATTATTATTATTATTATCATTATTATTATTATCATTATTATTATTATTACTGTTACTTTTGTCATCATTATTATTAAAGACATGTGTCAGAAAAAACTGACAATTCTTTCTGAATAGGTTCAACTCGAAATATATGTGCGCAGCATAAGCAACATGTTCTCATCACGTGCTTCAATCACTTTATCCCCTCCATTATCCTATAAAATGAAGTCAGTCGAAAGCTTCACTAGATAAGAAATAGTGAATAAAAGATAGATAAGACGAAAGTGAAACGGTAAAAAATAGAGAAAAAAGAACGAAAAAGAGCATATTAAAAGTGAAACTGCGCCAACGAAACATGCGATAGAAACGTTTGTGAAGATATGGTGCTGTTCAATGCTTACAGTGATGTTTCTGTTTGCTATGTATGAAAACATTAGTGTTGGCACACAACCATCCCATATCACCTATGCCTGGACATCAGTTCACAACTAAAAAGGAAAGTGTAGTGGTCGTGTGACTCAACATGGTCCCTTCAATAATATACGTCCCAATTTCACGAATCCTGTAAAGCTATACCACAAAGAAAAAAGATACGTATAAACCAGGAAATTGCACTTATCGTTCATTAAATACTAGACAAATCATTATTTTATACCGGGAACAACGACTGTCAATGTGCTTGTAACTATGACTTCGCCACATATTTTGAAAAGGGCCAACGTAAATTTCATGTTATAAATACTTGTTCTTCAGGTAGGGAACGGTGCAAACGATTCTATACGCATATTGAAAGTGCTCGTGAGCAACTGAAAGAATGCTGAGCTGGATACTAAAAGCATTCATTATATCGCAGGTTTCCGCGCTGACTGCATTGGTATTTATCTTCCCCTCTCCAAAACTTCCCACTCCACACCCCCCTCCCATATTATGGGCGAACTAGCAGTCGAATTGCACCGCACGTTTAGAGCAGACAACAAAACGAATCCAACCTTTTAAAGCGTTTGAAATGCACTGTACTGCAAAGTGCAAAATTTATGATTATTGCAAACTGCATACATGCAAGCGGAAACATGCAAAAAACGAGAGTGCAAAGTGAACGAATGAGGATTATTCACTGCGTGTTTATTTTGAGACACTATGATGCTAGTGCAACGCACGATTATAGATAACTATGGCAGCGTACGCGCACTCATTTAATGCTTTTCCGAGGGTTCAAAACAGGAAGAATGAGCTATATATTTCGGTTTTGATTTCAGCTGAAAGCAAGTGACGCCCACACCTCTGAAAAGAACACATCAATACCCTACCAAAATATCTGCTGCAGTGCTCACCCCATCCCTATTACAACAAATCGACGAAGGATGTAAAGGCAGATCCTCGCACAAACATTTGATTTTTTACTAAGCTGTTTACCCCCGCCCCACCCATATAATTTTCTTCGCCCAGAAAAATATTGCGATTCTAGCAAATCGCCTTGCAACTTTTGAGCCGGAAGATCAGGTTACTTAAAACAGCTTCAGCATGAGAACGAGATTCCTCAGAAAGACGTGAGAGCAGGCTTGAATTGTGCATAACGCGACTGGTGCGAGCTCCGAATATCACTAATATTTCCAAAACTTCCACAGATGAAAATTCTCACTTCCTTTCTCTCCCCACAGCGGTAGTGGAAGTCCACCCCATCCTTCTTTCTGAATACTACTTCTGGTTTCAGAAAACGACCTTGATTTTTTACACGTAGGTCTTTTCGATACTCTCCCAAAATTGTATCGATAATAAATTACGACACCAGGCATCATACCCATTTGAAAGTAAACCGAGCCATCACGACAACGAACGGGGCGGCTCGCTCTATCGTTATACACCATATTTTCGCCGCCACGGTACATAAACAATGGAGTTTTGATGCTATAAAAGTTTTCACGTTAAAATGCAGAAAGGAGAACAAACTTGCACTCCTGTTGCCACCTAGACATATATGAAGTGTAAAACGAATCTCACGAATGAACATAAAAAAATTAAAAGTGTCTGCCATTACTTCTATGAAATTCACTCGACACTGCAATTAAGTTTTTTGCGAGAGGAATTCTTTGGAGAGAAATAAATAAAGAGACAGAAATACGTCCGATATTTGAGACATCGGAGTCTCTGAGGACAAAATCGTCAATATCAACCGGTTCTATTACTAGGCTACTAAAATACATATATGCACTCACGAACGAAAGCGCTGAATGAAACGAATGTGGTGAATAGAACGACGATAAAAGATGGGGAATGGTACTACTTCGTTTCTCATACCCGCTTATTCATAATCAAATCGTGCAACATTCCAAAACTTTCATAAACCTCACAGCCACTCCATATGTGTATCAACGATATAATTCGTTACGAACTCTAGAGTCCAACATCGAAACAACCACAACAACAGTGAAAACACTGACAGACCGTGAGGATGATACAGTGGGTCGCAGCTTTAGTCGCACTATAACTGAATAATTCATTCATAGGATTTCAGTCCCTCTTCATCCATACAGTCTATTATCCTTAACAAACCTTTTCCAAAAAAAGTTTCCGGCAATCATCTCATAAAAATTCTAAGCATATCATCGACGAACGAGACAAAGAAGTGAAATGTTTACTCGTTTCTAATAAAGGCATCATACCTTGACAAACAATCAAACGTATGAGAAAGTCGAATGCGCGTATTTCGTGCCGTCATATCACATTAATAATGCAAATTCCTTCCCATACTGCGAGCACTATTATGAGCAATTATCGATCGAATCTATGGTAAGCGAAGTATTTTATGACAACACCGTTTCTGTGCGCCTATTTGGCCTACACTTGGCAATCGTTGCAGCTAGAGCCGAGCAATTCGATAAGCTGCAGGCTGACCCCACAATCTTTTAGCATCCACTACACCGCAATAAAAACAACAGACATAAATCTTCATCCTCAGCATAAGCGGATTAAAACAATAGCAGCCGGATGGCCACCTCAGTTCCCTTGGTGTCCGAAGGATGCCGCCGATTAGGCGATGCAACAGCACGATAACGGATCGTCCTCTCATCCACACAAGTAGTGTAGACTGCAGATATAATTTCCATTTTTTTTCCAAAACTTCCCTTCACTTACTTTCTTCGTAAAATTTGTCGCTTCGGTTTTTGCAAAACACGACAACTGTCGTGCTCATCAATCAACTCCAACGAAATTATAGACACTTATCGTGCCGAAAGAAAAATCGTCCAAGAGATTGTATTTACTGCCTACGTTGCCTTTGTTGTAAAAAAAAGTCATAGAATGCCCCTACCAGCGGTCGGATCAGTTGAAATATTAACGCGTCTTGATATTCGTTGGCAGTAACAAGAGTGATCGAATGGATGAGTAATCAGCAAAGGCGAATAACGTGCTAGCTCTTCTTGATACACCTCACAGTTTGTTTATATTTTTGTAAAAAATATTTTTACAAGTACGACGCTGCGATTCTGTCGAGGCTTCTCGCACGGAGCTACAAAACATGTGAAATTGAACCATAGATGTTGCGATATTTCCGCTCGTTAAGAAAGTAAGGTAATGAAGTTTGTGATCCAGGATGCTTCTGAAATATAACACATATGAAGTTGACGCATCCGCATGGAGCCGACGAAATATCATTTCCAAAAGAAAATCCACTATGAGGGGAATAATTTCCATAAAGTCATATCCCACAGATGAGATTAAACCCCTGGTTCAGAAAAATCCAGACAGACTTCACATGAAACAATAAGCATATGAGATTACGTCCAATCAACAAGAAGCGAATTGAAAGAAAACATCTGAAGAGCGGAGAAAAGCTGAATAAAAAGACCTGCCAGTGCCGACAACGCGACTGCTGCCAAAAATGGCACAAATTAAAGCAGTGCAAATCTCATAAATAATTGCTCCACCTGCACATAACGACTGCACTTTGAAAAACTGTCAGGTGGAACGACAGAGAAAAATGTGGAAACAGATGATTGAAGGAGTGGCAAAGACTTCACGAAACATAACTGGGAAATGGAAGCGCTCAAACCGAGAAGTATCCATAAAAAAAGCTTTATTCAAAACACAATAAAAAACGAAAAACGAACTTCTCAAAAACACAATAAAACGGATTTCCTCTGAAACAGACCATGAAGACGCATGCAATGACTGTTCCATTCTATATGACATGAAACGCTTGCTACTGCCATAGCAATTGTCACGCAACAATGTCTAGCAGACACGACGCCGAATCAACAAAGGTAGAAAGGACTAGTGAAACGATTGTGCTCAGATGAGCGACGAAACGAAAGTGATTTTCAGTGGGCTTGATAGCGTGTAGCAAGTCTTGATTTTGTTCGCATTCAAAACGACCTCCCCGCTAGGACGCGCATAAAAACCGCACGTATCATTTCAACGCGACCTTTACTCGCTTACTGCCAATTAAAAACACAGGACCACCATGCCTCTCTCGCCCATCCCTCCCCTCCCTACCTCTCGTGGAAAGAATCTTCAGCCACTAGCTGAGCTGACTTCCAACGCCTTCATCATATAAAAGGCCCATAGCTTATAATCGCGCCAGAAAGAAAATGCTATATGACAGCAACTGTCGCCCATCTGTAGGTCGATCAGTCAGTTACATACTGAACCAGAATTTAATTGACCGGATCGCACTGTTCCTTGCTCGGCAATCGAATTTGCATATATAATACGATTTTAACTGAACAGTCTCTCCTTTAGTTGCGAGGTCGGTCATACGACGCACACCTATTTTTTATTTCAGACATCTGACCACTCAGCCTGAGCAACTAGCATTCGCCATTGCTGCTGGCCCACATCATTTGAAAACGACCGAAACTCCAGTCAAAACGAAACATGATGAATAAAATTCCGCTTAAAGAAATCTATTAAAAGTAGCGACCAATACACACAGCTTACGACTTTTGCAACTCCGCGGACCGCACCGATTAAGTAAATGTTAACAACGTAAGGAAGTAACGTCGTCCATTCGCTCAACAGCCTCGGTTGTTGCTTCTCAGCACCTATACACGTGCACAGAATTACCACTGCGGACGCAAAGAAATTTTTTTACGCATTACGAAGTGATCAATGAAGAGTTTAGAATTGCGAACTAACAAATAAAAGCTGAGATTTCTCGTTCAACATCGCCTCAAAAAACATCTGCTCCCATATGCGTAGATGAAACCTTTTTCGCCCTTCACCGTAATTTCGGTGTTGAAGAAGGAATGATATCTCGAGCATTCATTAACAACACGACACCACCCAACTACGAAAGACATTGATTTCAGAATACATCGTATAAAATAAAGCAGAAATTGCAAGACTCGTGGACATGCATAATAACATATCCATCACACATAACAAATTATGGAACATACACAGCGTAAAAAACACTCAGCCGTTCTGCTCTGATGCATAAAAACAGAGCTTCAGATAGGCACAGAACGCATCACTTCGCAAGCGAGCGATGAAAAGCTCTTTTGCACCGATTAGTCAGCTTTATCCTATGTCAACAACAAGCTATCTTTGAAAGAAACGCAAAACGATCGCCTAAGAAAACTTGGGCGATTACATTGCACTCAGCGACCATACTGCGTCCACACATCACACCACTCTCACTTCAAGTGGGGTGTGCAAGGTTTTCATTCAAGGAAATTGGCACCGAAAGAGGTGATTTTTCGTTGCTTTGGGAAAAGGCACACATCAACTGAAAGGAAACGAACCACGAGGAAAAAAACAAGGATAAGTAGACAGTGCTTGCGTTTCGCTTATAAAGCAGTCTGCAATAAAGAATTCTGTCAACAAAATGCGCAGCAGAAGACTCAAAATGGTACCATCCCAGAACGTCCACACATACTGACTAGCATGCCAAAATAAAGGAAAAAAATTGCTTATACTTTAGGTTATGCACTTACCTGAACACAATTTTTATTCAGCAGCACAATATTAAATAACATATGCAGCCATCAGTTCTGCTGCATACGTAATAACCACTGAAACGGAAAAGGTATAACATCAACTGGCGGACCCTTCTATACTGATCTTACTCTTCGCAAGTCAACCGCAGTCTCCTCTGGAAAACTGCAAGATCTATCAGCTCAGGAAAACATAAAAAGACTGCGACGAGTGATAAAAACAAGTTAATTACACATAAATCACTCATCGTCGAAGTAGTCAATGCTCATATTTCTGAACTGCAGAAAATAGGGTCAAAATGGGCCAACCTTACGAAAACCGCCGGTGGAATGGCCTGCCAGAAGCCGATCGCCTTCACCTGTTCACAACTGCGTGACCGCTCGAAAACTCGCGTTACGAAATCAGCCACCATCCGAGAATCGCCATCCAAAACGAGGTTGAACACGGCCAGCCGCCGAAGCAGTGTAAAATAACGAACACGAGCACCACTTGCTGCAAAAGGCAATATTAATCTTATAGTCTTGAACAAACCCTCACCATTAGTTTGCGCTGCGAAACTCTTGCCCACGACACTAATAATTCGGCCATCAGGAAACAACAAAAAGATTTATTGCTTCCATGTAAAACACTAATATACTATTACAGCCTCGTCCTTTCGAACCAGTACTGATTATCACAACTAGCGCGAAAATTCCCCATGCCCAAACCTTGGCAACTGCGATGCCCGTGCACTAGCCATGCAGTGCCGTTGACACAAATTTTTGGAACTGCGGTGAGATGGGCGGTAGATCCACTCATTCCACACGCAGAAACCACTTTCACCGCCGAGTTGACCAAACCCTGTTATCCCAGCCGAAAAGCTGTAGGAAGTGATATGAAGACACAAAAGACACCTCTTGATGAATCAGCGCCAACAGCTGTGGGAGCGCCCGATTTCTGTGCTGCCTCTGATGTTACCTTCCTGGGTAACGAGTGACGAAGAAATGACTCGAGCAATGCACGACGCATCTCTAGCATCTCACCTCGATCAAGCACGTCCTGTAGCACGTCTGCACTCATACCGAATGCAATACCGTGCACCCAATCCACCACCAGATTCCTCAAAATTACATACAATTCGTTTAGTGCATAACACTCTTGATATCTACTTATTTATGCGATTGATGATTAGCTTAATCATTCGTTGATTATCAGTTTATCTCAACAACAACTGATCCAGTTCAGTTCAGCGATTTAGATGACAAAAGCGGAAATATCCATAGAAGATGCCGCAGAAAAAAAATCACTGCCTTCCACGAGGATTCCCTGCAAAAAAAAATTGGGGGTGGGGGGGGGGGGGGGGGGG
>JAARMF010001601.1:18910-34827 GCA_022844705.1 Toxascaris leonina
GGGGGCAACTGGCTGAAAGGACATCCCGATTTTGGACGTACTTTTAGCAGGACAAAAAAAAAGAAATCGAAAAGAAAGGAAACAAAAGATAGAATAATCGATGAACCGATAATTCCGTTCGAGATCCACAGCACATTATCCAGTTGAAAATACACATGAGATTATATCCCGCATCTTTTAGTATATATACATCGCCGCCTTCCGAGCCATACCTGCTGTACTTACAAAATGCAAAGCACAGCGTGTTTTTTTTTCCTGCTTACTTTCGATTCGTGGAAAAACAGGCCAAAGAAATCATAAGCCTGCACATGTGCTGAATGGCTTCAGCAACTTGCCCACGGATTTACCACAGCTGAGGTAGGTGAGAGGGATGAGAAGGGAATAGAAAGAAGTTAGTCGAAATCATTGCTAAAGCCAACCTGGTATCACACCACATCTCATCGTCGATGAGAAGCAATTTGGCAAGCGTATGTAATATCTTTGCGAAATGATTTGCAGTCGGATACTCACTCAGCATTGGAAGCCGACTGCGCTCGTTTAGCCAGCCACTACTCGCAATAAAATTGTCATGCCTGCAAAAAGAATCACACCTGAAATACGAACAGCCGAGCAGGTCATTTTCGTTTCTCCGTCATTGTTGATCTAGCCTCTTTTCCTTTTTTTTACCTTCCTTCGTCAAGCCATTTTTACATGTCTTCGAAAAGGCATAACCTTCGTCATTCGCCTCCCCCTATCAGCTGAGCAAGCTGCCTACGAATCTGGAACCACCCACACGAAACTTACTTTTCCGAATGCATCTTCACGACGTACAGCAATGCATAGTGGCACCCCGGGTATTTGACAATGAACCACTTCTCGGTGATCGGCGTTTCGCACATCAGCATTGAGAATAAACTTGGAGAGAGTCCCATCATCTGTAACTGATCAATTTGATGAAAGTACCTCTAGACACACACGCACGTCGATGCCAATCCGAAGGCAAACTAAGATCTTGAGACCAAACAAATACGAATGGCCGTCATGAGCTGCAATGATATGCGCCTTTTGCAACTTTAAAGTCCTATCACCCCACTGCAGAAATGTTTTAACGAGTGAAGAAATATGAAAGAAATGCCGCTGTGACAGACTCGTTTGAGAATCCCGCTCGTTGCACCAAAAGTTTATATGACAAATTCGAACAATAAAACACTGCCTGAAATGCTTTTTTCAAGGTGAATGATCGACTGCTCAATATGCTTGAAAGTCGCTTTCGAAAGATTACACAACAAAAATTGCCTGAACATTCTAAGATATCATCACTTGTAGATTATTCGTGTGCCTAAAGAAGGGCCAATTCGAAATACGTATATATACATAAGCATGTACATATGAAGACGCAGATATACAAATGTCTACATACGTGTGTGCACATGCATGCAAATTAAGTATACACATGTTGCGGTATGCCAGAAGCTCAGCCGGCCAATCTCGCAAGATAGTTCACGCTCTGAACGAGGCAACTGTGGATTCTGGCTTTACAGTCACATGCTATGGCAGTCAGCTACCCGTGTGCACCTATCCTCACCTCAACCTAAAGACAAAAGCGGATAAAAGACTGCTGAAAATCTTTCTCACCGCGATTAATGAGTTCTTCACAGATCCAAGAGTCGCGAGTGCATTCATGATCACTAGCACTCGCCTTTCCGCGTCCTTGCGACAATTGGAGCCACTCGTTGCATTGCACTCCAGTTCTATCAGCACTTCTGAAAATACATAAGTTTAAATTCAAAATATAGCACAAGAAACAAAGATACGGGATATGGTTAACATGCCTATCCTTGAATGCATATTAGCTCCCAAGGGTGGGCATGTTGCACCACATGCGCGGCTATGACATCTCACAAAAGAAGCCCCGAAAGCGGACCCAAAAAACTAAAGTGGAGCTGCTCATGCGTTCAAGCAACATCTTGTTTTGAATTTAGAGAAAGAAAAAAATGCAACAAAACGAAAGCAATAGCAAGAACTGATATGAATTTACTGTCGCTGTCCATCAACAAGTCGTTCTTCCCCAAAAATTTTTCCATGAGATCTTGTTTACTGCATCTTGAAACATGTTCTTGTCATCCTTTCTTATATATAAGAAGATTTCACTATATTCAGTGCCACTAGCTCAACATCGGAAGCCTTTATTTAATCCTGAGATCGAATGATGTATCCAAAATCCGTTTTAAACGTTGTGGACGATGCCCATGCACTGACTCATTTTGAACTAGCATAATGATTTATCTTCTTTTCTGCATGCACTTTATCAAACCCGTTCGCTTTTTTTTTCAATTAGTCGGCCATAGGAAATGTTTGTGGTTGTCACTTTTCTGTTTTTAGCTCTCTAGGACTCATCAGTGAATCATCGCACCTACGCGCCTTGGACCTCGGTTCAACGGTTTCAAAGGTTTGGCAACGGCGTAACACGGGACGACGAACACTACATTGTTCAGGAGCCTTCAAAAGCGAATACAAGGATCTTCCTTAGATATTTTGGTCATGCCTCATCTCCACGTACCTCAGAACTTTCGCACATACCTAATAATCTGAACGTGGGTGCTAAGAAAAATAGCGTAAAAAAAGAACATACCGCTAAGTTCGGTCCGCACACAGTGATAAGCCGCTTGGAGCGTGGGTAGCGCCTTGGGGGTGAGTAGCTTGCCGTACAGATTAATGACCGCACGCAACACCTCCTTCGAACCATAAATCAAGCCATGCACCGCGCCCTCCGGTCCGATCACCATCTCCACCACGGACGACGTCATCTCATGCGAAATGTTGTCGAACACCTGTAGCCACTACAGTTTTATTCATGAAAACTTCAACACCGCATAGCTTGGTCCTTCTATTTCTCATTCTAGTCAAAATGGAACACAAACTAAGGTTCAGTGTAGAAATCCGCATGGCATATCAGCAGTGACAAAATAACATTCCATCGTTTTTATACTCCGGTTATAGCGAATGTAGATCAGATCGCTTTTTTATTTCGACAACGTTATACTACTCCCCCTCGGGTGGAGCTCTACGCGAACCTGTTGTCTTCTCCCCCATGTCTATGAAAAAAAGTGGAGCTCGGTTCTAGCACTAGCATCCTGCATCAATAAATTCATTGCTTAACTTCCAGCATAACTACAAGTGCCCTACTGAAGCTGAGGATAATATACTCTGAGAAATCTAACAGCCAAGCTGTCCATACGATAATGCGGTTATCAACTTCGATTACGCTGTTAACCATTCGTTCACAATCAACGAACATTTCTGGCTCTTCTTCCCCATTATCAGAGCGATCATGTGTCTACAAACGTTGCAGATCACTGCACAAAGGCAGTGTACGGATGAATGATTTCCCCTATGTAGCGTTGTCAATGCATGCCTAACGACGCAACGCCACTTGTGGATAACCACAGACGTTATTACACTAGTTTCAAAATATTTAGACGAGCATTAAATAAGACGACTGGAACCTTTTCATAAAATTCGATGAGCTTGAGCACCGTGCCGTATCCAACTGCCGGGTGCGCGATCATGATACGAACTGATTTGATGGCCACACTAAGACATTCTGCTTTTGGCACCACTTGCAAAGAGCACCACAGTACATCGACCATTGACGCGAATACGTCGCCTACTTCCGGTGCTGCTATACGCTTCAGATGTGCTGACTGACACGCCATTTGTCCAAATAGCTGCAAAGCCATCACACTTGAAACCGCACCACCGAGACTGCAAATGATAAAGACGATGGCAAACATGATGCACGAATTGAACGACGGATTCTCGCGCCAGTGCCCCGTCTCCTTCTCTCTCTCTCCCCTCAACCTAGCTCAGCTTCATGCTATTTCCGCTTCGTATCACTTAACAGTCTCACATTATCATGGTATACTCTCTTCCTTCTTTATGAGAACCTTCACTCTACACCCTCTCCATAATCGAAACTTCGTTCTCGCAACACGACCAACGTGTTTGAAGATCCTTACCATTTAAAGCGATGAAATCAGCAATTTCTAACAAATGTTAGAAATGATAATAGATTCGGAAACGATCTACGCAAAAGCACAAAGGAATTCTGGAGCTTTGGATTAGTAAATGTCAAGCGCAGCTACTGTCGATTATTATCCACTGTCACGTCACGGTTATTGAATTTACTTCAATCACAAACCATCATTAATAATCCCTATAAGATTTCCCATTCTAAACAATCCTCCAGTTCATTCCGTCCTTCCAAACCTAAACAATCACAGAAAATGTTTCATTACAAAGTTGCCCATACTTTCAGCTGGACGGCACCGCTCGAACATCGTACAGCAAACGATTGCCCAAACGAAGCATTTTTCTATCGAATAATAAGAGTAAAAATAAAGGATCAAACAGCGAGCAAGGATCTGCACCAAATACCGAGTTCACTGTCACACCGAATACATATATAAACAGCACAGGTGTAATGCGATCGGTTGAGATGTTCGCTCGCCGGAGCACTTTCCTTAATAATGATAGAACCGTCAAAGAGGTTGACCTTCTCAACAAACGGCACAACAGTCGGGTGCGCCTGAGGTATGTTGACGACGTTTAGCACCGTTACGAGGGCACGTAAAATCGCTGCCGTCTTTCTCAGTGCTTCTTCCACTTTTGCCTCTTTTTCTGTTCCCAGCTCCTGCAATGAAAACATGAAATTTTGCCACCTTCCTACGTTACTTTTCCCTCTTTCCTAAACACAACATGAGCAAGAAGAGCTTAGACAACAGGACATGAATTCAATACCAGGTCAAGAACTTCACGCTCCAGGTCACAACAGTACTGGACGACGAACTTCTGGAAGCTTTCATAGCGTTAGGGACTTGTGACGGCAATTATATCTTCGACTTGCTTCTGAGTTCAATTAAAATATTATCTTTTGAAAATTATGCATGGAATGCTGCAGAACTTTTTTGTCAAGCTTCCATGCGGAAAACGCAGGTCGCCAATAACGTTTGTACAAAGAGTCACACAGGGTAACAAATCAGTCACACGAAGGGAAAGAAGTACAAGAACCGAGTTTACTACCACCATGCTTTATCACCATGAATCCACGCGGTAAATTAGGGATAGGAAGATGGCATAAAAGACGCCAGACCTCTAGATAAGCAGCGGCATCGTCAACGAACTGCTTCATCAGAGTTACTGCCGTGGGCAGCGCATCGAACCAAAACGGCCGCAGATCTGTCAGCATCTGACTGCACTTGTCTAGCACACTCTTCGGCTGATCGGGCTCAACGTACCAGCCCACAGTAAAATCAACAACATCCTCAAATCAATATTCACACCAGAAACACCGATAATATCACTGAAAAACAAGGGAAACAAAAAGAAGAAATGTGAACTGTGGTTGAAGAGTGCGATATAAATTCGACTGGTGATAACTGCCTATGTAAGGAAGATCATCCTAAATTTGGGACGCCGATGGCCCCTTAGAGTGCTACTGAGTGCTAGCTTCACAATTACGCATTTATATTATAAATTCTTCGGAAAAATTTGGTCAGAAACATCACCGGAATGCACCAACATTAAGAGTAAAACGACCTGCGCTTCTGTCAGTGCACTGTTTTTTATCACCATGGTCAACAGTTTGATGGCACGCCCCATGACGGGAAAGCAAAACACCTGAATACGCTTCGTTTGCATCTGTGATAGCACTAAAGCACTTGCCGTCGTTTTCCATGAATTCTTGTAATAATGTCGTTTTTACGTCTTACAGACAAAAAAATGGTGGCGTCACAGGACAAAGGACACTCTAAAATCTACACTCAAACTATCGCACTTCACTCGAAACCATCGCACAAGCAGTGCATAAGACATGGAAACGAAATCAAGTGGGAACCCACGTCGAAGCTCTTCTTGAACACAGCTGGAAAGTACTGTGCCACGGCTAGGCAAATATCCAAAAGCGGGATCAGAACAGTGGGTGAATCGTTTGTGTCCAACTGTTTCTTTACTGCTGTCATCACTTCCTGCAATGCATAACGGTCTGAATTCCAAAGCAAGCATTTCCTCCTAGCCATTTAAACCGCACGCACCAACGTGGATCTCGACTCAAAGAATATGCACGTATAGCACTACCCAAAGGCACCTCTCCTTCTCAATTTGGAATTGAACTCACCAGCGGCAGTGGCTCATATACCCCATCTGAAAGTCTAAACATCAAGAAGGTGAGGTACCAGTTGACGCAAGGAACTGGCATCAGCAAACGAAGGTTTAGAATAAGAAAGGACCCGACCAGATCAGAACGGAATCAAACTTAAGCATTATCCACTACTTTACACAACTTTCACCACATACGCCTTGCGAATGTCCCCTTTTCCATCAACATGCCGGAAATTATAGTAAAGGAGGGGGTATATTACTTGGCAAACATGCGTTTATTCAAAACAAACAATTTTCATGCAAACAAATATCAGTGTTGACATCGTCCCGCATATATTTTATTGCCCACGTTGACGCGTCGTAATTTACTAATTTGCTTTTTCAACCGCTACTTCTGTGAAAAGCTGTGTCATCTAACACAACAACACCAACATCAAATTTGATCTGAAGGATCATCAGGTTTAGATGTAGAATGATACAGCATATAAGACAGCAAGACGCGATAACACACGGAAAATGCAAATCGCCACAATGTCATCAATATAACTTCCCCTCTCCAACGTGAAGTAAAATTACTATCAAAAAAGGCAAAAGAAATGCAAAGAAGCAAGGATCCTCATAGTGAGGCGCACCAACGAATGAATGCTTGGGCACGAAACGTTTGCACCACGTTCACATCGTTGACGCTCACGGAAACTGAAGCGTTGTATCTTATCTTTTCTTGTCGGACCTCATCTCCAGGCTAATTCAGCATTTAGTTTGAAGTCGCAAGTTCACTTGAATATGATCGTGATTATGACAGCTATCGACTTGCTAGTACAGCCGTACGTACCACAAAAGCCAGAAAGAGGTGGAAGTTTAGAAATGAACCTCGATATGTGGAGGTGCAACACGTGACTGCACAGCGCACACGCCGATGAAATTCAGCGAAGCGGCTAAAGCACGCAGGATCATTGTTTTCTCCTCCGAGTATTTATCCGAGGATCGTTTCACTGCGTCCGTAATAAATTTCACAAACCTGAACCAGTCGTCTGCTGATTGCATAAACAGCTTAAGAATTCATGTAACAAGCCTGTCATCAGGTACGAGGTAAAGAGTAGTCATTATTATCCATTCTTATTCTCACTCTCTGACAATGGCGTCGCTTAACATAGCATGATCAGAACGTTCATATCCCGCGTAGAACCCTTCTATACGGCCTGGATAAATAGTCTGAGCATCCCCATTTCCATCCAACAGTCTACTTAGAAATCCTCAATGAAGATCAAGCATTTATGCCGGCACACCTCTAAATTCGTTCTTAGAAACTGCAGTAAATTCACTTGTTAAGCATTACTACCACGATAAACGAAATCAGCCAGTGCTTTTTTAGAAACAGTTATGAAGTATTTTTTTTCATGTTATCTAATTGACAACTGCAACATAGCACCTTTCATGTTTTCCCCTAAAACTATAAGCGTGCAAGACGAGTGGAATCCCTTCTTTAACAGATTACGTACTAGAAATATTGAACTATCACACCTACATTGTCGAGGCCATCACTCACCAAAAACCTCCTTCCCCTCTATTCGCTGCGTGCGACAATTACGCTCTCATTACTATCTTATAAATCGGTTTAAAATGTCGTCAGCCAGTCACAACAAAAAAATCGGCAAAACAGAACGGAACTAAGAAAACTGTGAAAGAGGAAAACGAACTGGTCGTAGTGGGGGGCGAGAAGGAAGCCGAGTGCACCCACGCATTCTGCCACAGCACGTTTTGTGTCCGGATTGACGCGTGTGCCCAATAGCGAGGTCAACTCAGCGCACATATCACGCCAGCTACACTCCAGATTCTGAATTTCAGCTCACTTACTTAACTCACTGTCAAACTTACATCACCTCAAACAGAAACAATAGGCTCTGTGACGGCATATCAATGGAACGACCTGAACATCGCCGAAATTCCCCAGCAGCGATCCATCTGACAGACTCTGACTCAGTAGCTGCTGCAGCAAATGCGACACATTCTGCACACCCGTAATAGAAATGAACGGGAGAAAAACCAACTGAGATTTAATACAAAGGTGGGAGAAATGCTAAGTAGAAATATCTGTCCACACAGCTCTTTCATTTTCTATAGAATTCTGGAACGAGCTACGAGTATTTCGAGGCACTCTAAGAAAAGTATCGTGAATAGACAAAGCAAAAGCCGGTCCAGGACCAGACACTTACCCAGTCGGCGCAGTAGAATCCATATTAGTAGCTAAGTAGCCAACTATGGAAAATTCTCCACTACTGTTTTCTCATGTCGACATGCCAAAAACGGCACAACGCCTCACATGCCATATGAGCGATATTTGAGCAAATGTACGATATGTTAAGAAACTTAGCGCATAGCACTCACATAAAATACCACCATTGAAAACATGAAAACTCACGGCGGCCGTATCCAACGAGAGAAGAAACTTTTGTAGCTCATCACACGCCGTAATCCTTTGCTCTTTACTAACTCCTTTCTTATCGTGAACTATCTGAAATGCTCGTATTTGCAGGTTCAAAACAACTCTACTGTTCAACCGTTTATTGCTGAAATAACTGATTTTACAGCTAAAGAAGAAAACTGACGACATCTGACTCTTCGAATGAATGTCAGTCGATTTTTCCACGGTTTACTTGCCACCCTTCTTAGACACACCATAGCCCTCGGTTATGGAGGTTGAGGGGAGCGGTGGGAGGGGGGTGAGACAGCGAAAGTAAGTGCATTAGTTAGGTTTGTTTTTGGCGAGTACTGTTGAGAGTTTTTCATTCTCTGCTCGCTTTTGAGAGAAGTGGTTGTGGGCAACCTATTCACGTTATAGACGAAAGCGCCACAAAACGTGAATCAAATAAAACCACCTCACTTATATTAGAATGTGCCAAGACACTTCACGCTACGAGAAGCAGGAAAGAATTACATAAAATGGTGGTCGAACTTTACAGATTGTGCCGCCACCATTCTTTTTAGCATTAACTGGAGGTGTGTCTGCACCAGGCAGAGGTGTCCAAAAGCACGCTGGAAGCGGAAAAACGTGCAGTAACCTGTTGGACGAGAGATTTGAGACGCTGTTGAGGGGGTTGTTCAGCATGAGGACTCATTGTCGTAATCATACCACACTATTTTCGCGCCCAGTTTTCACTTCGTACAGTCGGATTGCGACCGTTGTTGTTCGATATCTCAATAATACCATGTAGTGAAAGTAGTGAACAACTGAGAAGCAAATAGCAGAAGTGATGACGTAAAACCATGCAAAAGGAATCCAGATCTCTATGACTGCCGCTGGAAGCAGTAGAATCCATATTTAAAATCGTAGGAAGGAAGAAAGCTGCAACGCTTTAAGCACAAAGCAGATGTAAAAGCAACATGTATAAGCGAGATATACGAATAAAGAACCGGCAACTTCCCGTCTTCGTAAGAATCGCCAACAACTTTCGCATCTTCAACGCCTCTACCCCAGAACAACGAGACAATGATGTACTCTCGTTGCTGGCTGTACTATGAAGAATCCCCGTAAAAAGACATTGCGAGTGAGAAAGAAAGGGATGGGAGATGAGGGAGCAAAAGACGAAGTAAAATAAACAATGAAATTATTGAAATTGTTATTCGTGAAAATTTCACGGGGCAAAAAATGCCGTTTCGGATGGCAAAAGACAGATGCAATTTCAATGCCACCTAGTGGTCTGTAATAAAAGGCGGCACGGTGACATAACGATGAGGAGCTCCGTCTACAACAAAGCCGCTTTCTAAGAATATGATTAGACTGATTGTTGTAGGAAGTGCTTGAAGCGAACTCCACTCGATTATGACCAAAGAGGTAAGGGAAGCTCAAAAACAGCAATAGGAACTAGAGATGCAGCACAGAAAGAGGGGAAAGAATGGGAAGGAGGAGGGTTGCAAAAAGGCCGCTGCCGTCGTTTAGAAGTTTTTGGAAATATAAAGTTCAGATGACCAAAGGGAAAGGATGGCAGGAAAAATAATATGGAGTCATCAACCTCGATAGGCATCTATGCCCCGTATAAAAATTCTTCTGCCGTATCTTTCTGAAGAAGACCCTAATCCTAAGCTTAGTGGAATAAATATCGAAAAGTTTGTGTCCACTGTATAGGCAGGAATATTTATAAAGTGCCATTCGCGAACACTTGAGTGCTGCTGGAAAGGATGTTCTGATCGAAAAATCCACAAAAAGCACTTTACGTGCACAAATTATGCGACAACGATCAATAAAGCATGGCGCGTCGGTGTCGCTTAGCACTCACTAGCTAGCAGCGATCGCTGCTTCACAAATCCATGCTTTAGCCCTAACTAGCAGTGGTCGCTGCTTCACAAATCTATGCTTGATAAGTGGGATATATAAATGGTGAATTATCTGCCCGATGAATCATCACTGCACCACCTTCTACCTTCGTTCAATAAAGCAAAGTACTATTAACCTAACCATTAAACATGTTACGTTCTGCTCGATTCCACATTCACAACCTTTGTTTAAAGAAGCGGCTCTTGCAACACAAATTGATTTTAGGAGTACTAAAAGGCTATCTTTTTTTGGCTTGGTCAGTGGCTAGGACTGGTGGGTGCGGCAAGGGATGGGAACTGATTTGATAAAACATAATTTGAGCGAAGGAAAAGCTCTTCGCAACTTTTTATAGTGCTACGTCTGTTCAATTTCCTCGGTTATTTTTCTCGGTTCACAGGTTATTTTTCAAATCAACAGGGTATAATCTGCTTTCTTCCTTGCTCCATTTTGCTTATTTTAGCAACCTTTCTGTGATTTGATTTTTGAATACACCGAAGAATGGCTAACATTTCGGACGATATCACTTAATTTGGCAATGGACCTCGTGGTAATGAATATTATAGGTGTAATAATAGCTGCAGCACCACCCTCCTCTGATAGGGTGCAACTCACTTTGTTATCACAGAAAGAGATTAGAAGAGAGTCTTTGAGAACAGCTGACTTATAAAGGATGCAAAAGCAGGCAGACGCTGACTCTTCGAAGCTCTGCAAACCATCCCATTCAGTACACAGCATCAATCACCCTTTCCGCCCTCCCTCTATTGTTAATTGGCTGGAGCGACATAAAACGCGGTGAAATTTCAGAAGCAAAATGGTGTCCACCGGAAGAGATGACGCGGGAAAGCGAGAATAAAAGGCAAAGACACGCACCTCGCGAAAAGGAACAGCCCTCCTTACCAAAAATCATCACGAGCAGGAGACTAAATGGAATTTCAGTAACCAAAGCTCACCGATCTCTGAATATCATTTCGCTGTTTGACACTTTACTGGTGAGAATAAAACATCTAAGCAACTTACATTTTCTCCCAGATAGTCAATAGGCATCACGCGAAATTTGGTGGCAGCTATACCTGTTTATCAATAGTGAAGCAGACTGCGTTCACCCTCCCCCACCTCCCGCCCTACCGAAAATCTTGAAGATGGCTTGTAGGCCAAATGCTCTTTTGAACGCTGCTATTGCCAGCAAGCTTATTCGACAACCTTCACGAATGCGAAATATGTTTTGTGAAATGATCGAGCATAATCAATAAACCTTTGCTACGAGAAGCGCTCTTCGAGGTTAGTTCACCTTTATGCACATGTAGCATCTCCAGATGACACAGCTGTGCCCTACGAGTGCAGTACGCCTCGAATGCGTTGCACTGCAATGGGATTCGCCACTTCGCAAGCGCACCACAAGCAGGTCGCTGCAATACGCATCGCCTTTAACCTGGTGATCCTGACATATATTACACAAAGGGAAATCCATAGAAGCAATGTATGAAATTAAGGTAGCTAACAAAAGAGCTTAGCTGCGAACTGTACATGGAAAAGGTGTCGGCGACGTCAATAAAAATGGGATGAGGAGGCACAACGGTGAATGAAGGAAGTAAACATTATTCAAAAAATTTCCTCAAACCTTTTGAAGAACAAAAACTCACATCGAAAAATCACATGTAGTATCAAAAAAAAAGGAAAAAAGGAAAACAAACACGTGTATCAAACATTTTGTAGACACTTCTTTTCCGGGACTGCTGATGAAAGGCAATCAAATTATGTCAGCTCAAGCTCGGACAGCGACCGGGACCGCATATAATGTGCATAACGCTTACTTCAGCTGATTTCAACTGAAAAACCATTCTCCCTGCGCTACTTATGTTCTCGAGATCTCGTAATTTATAAGTAAAAAACACTAGCCGGATTTAAATGCTGGCAACCTGACTAATCAAATCTAATTGACACTCGTTGGCAAATGACAAACTCACGGTTATGGAAACATGAGTAATGCCATTACTGATAGATAGATTGGAAAAGAGCCGATAAGAGGAAGTCTGGAATAAAACTGAAACCTAATCTGCGCTGCTGTTTTCTTTCCAGGAAGATCGCACCGTCTCGGAAGGAAAGTAAGGTAGTGGTCCTGTTCTTGGTTTTATGCGGGGATAGGATTCAATCCATCTTTTAGGGAATCACTTCTACAGACAAAACAAGACGAATGAGAAAAGGATCTTGTAGCAGATACCACGTACACAAGACCTTCATTTCATGTTGGGGAAATAAGTTCTCTCTCCCCGATAAATCTTCGAGACGAGAAGGTTTCTTATTGGAAAATACGACCGTCCTTTCAAATCTTGGCAAAACATACTAAAAGATACCCGAGTTTATAGAAAACCTCCTATGAAGACCTCAAACTGATAAAGACCCTTTTAATTAAAGAAGCACCTCACTAAATTTAGAAAAAACATGCGGCCCCTGCTGAAGTGCAATATATAAATGTAGATAGCCCCGATCTTATACCCAAGAAAATACGGCAGCGACAATAAAAGTGACGTCACGAAACAAACTGAGCGAACCACACGTTCACCCAAACGCAAAGTTGCAACTCCCGCGCCCAACAACATCAGCAACGAAAATCACGCGCGAGCCCCCTTACGCCACGTATCACCGTTACATACGCTTTCGAGCGCCAACAAATTTGGATGGAAGCCAATTTTCGAAACACCTCTCTGCAAATCCTTTCCGTAGCCCCCACGTTTTTTTCTTTGAGCCAAACTTTAGCTCTAGCTCCAGGAGCGAAGCAGTATGCGAGGCGTCATAGGATCAGCTGGAACGACGAACGGCATGCGCTTTGCAGAGACCACCAGGTCTCGTAATTCGCAAGGAAGTGCTAGAACGCATTCGAATTTTCAATGAACTGTCAGGTCATACTGATAATGTTTCACAAAAAATCCACCTCTTTTCATACGCTTTGCAATGGTCTCGTTATGGAATTCAGTCACACCGACAATTAAATGCAGCAAAGTTTTTATGCGCATAAAATTTCTACGAAAACTTTTTCAACTGATGGAATAACTTGGAATTTGCTGGGGACTCAACAGGTGGCATTGACTGATAACTACGGATTGCACAAATGCAGTCGACATTTGAAAATTGCACAGATGGTACATATCTACCCACAGGTATAACCTGAACAGTCTACATCGTGCGAACTATAAGAATCAACCCTCGAAGATTCACGACACATGCGCGACCATATTTTTTGATTGGTCGAATGTGTGTAGATTCACAGATGAGTTTGTTGTGCCCCATTAAAGGACTTGCTTCAAGTGTGCATGAGATGAGGCATATATGATCGTCAAATTTTTCAGACTGTGATGAAAAAGTAGAAAGATTGTGATATTTACCTTAACGCTGGAAATTCGAGCGTACGTGAGTTAAGAGTGTCAGCAGGTCGAAAAATTGCTTGAGGACTTTCATAGCAGTGTCATAGCAGTGCAGTTTGGTAAATCTAGTGGGTGGTCTTACCCATGAGGGACTACGCTCCACCTCTGGCTTACCAATGACGCCACTGTCATAACCGATGCGCAGATCAGCGACAATTTTTCAATGAGCGACCATGTCAACATTGAGGCGACAGAGTTGGATTAAGTCGACTGCCGAAATTCTCACAGACGCAATTTGGATCGAACCAACTAGACGATGTTGATTTTAGATTGGGAGAAACGGTTATCTCATCGGCGAAATGTGTTCACGATTCCTCACTTGCACAACTTTCTTATGCCCCTTTGCCAAAGTATAAAAACCTGGGGATCCCAATATCCCTTCTAATTCACAACGTCTTGCGATTGAAACAAATCTCTGACGCAATAGAGACAGTAACAAGAGGCCAGAGACGTTTATGGAATGCACTAAACTATAATAAACGTATAATATAAGGGGCCTATCAGAAGGCTTTTTATAAATATGTCAGAAAAAAAACTAAATGGATGAAAAGAAATCGGTGTCCTACAAAGCGATAAGTCCAACATAGCCACAAACGGTAAATGCAACGCTCAATTACTTGTGGAATTTTACTCCCATGGTGGAATATTATTCGAATTTTCTGTAATAAGCACGAAAAGCCTCACCATATCCAACATTTCAGGTAAAGCATCATTTAGTCAGATTGGGTTCCGCCCTGCTTTCCGGAGCAAACCGCACCCATTATTTCTGTCCCATTAACCATGATTCCGGGACAAGGGATTATATGTTGTTCATTACCCTCCCTATGGAAAACTACTACAGTAATTGCTATATTGAAGAAGTCCTCATTTGACTTTATAAAAAACTATAGATCAATCAGTCTCACATCGTCGGTGTGCAAGGTACTAGAGGGAATAGTAAAGGAATTCATTCTAGAACACATGACAACTGGAAAATTTCTAAACCCAACTCATTACGACTTTCTACCTGGACGGTCAACTGCGGTAGCTGACGTCCTGCATGAAGGACTAGTTTATGAGAATAGATACAAAAATAGAGACAAATATAGCAGACGTCGATTACGCAAAGGCTTTGGACATTGTGAACCGTAAGAAACTCCTTCACAAGTTAAGAGAATATGGAATTTCACTGGCATTGCTGCGATGGCTGGAATCACTCATCGTAAATAGATCGTTCAAGGTTGCATTTGGTAAATACCTCTCTAGAAATAATAAAATAGCTACCTTGCCTCAAGGAAGCGTCCTCCAACCATTACCTTTTCATTCACATTAATGATTCATCCGATAAAGCTCCTAATACTTGCATGTTACTCGTTGACGATTTGAGAATTTATTGACCATTATGCGACCCACTCTCCGGTTTTCATATCATACAAAACGACTCATTGTATTTAATGATTGATCTAAAACTTGGCAGTTATATGCCTTTTATGACAAATGCAGTGTTATGGGTATCAATTCCTATCATGAATGCCAGCTAAGCCTAGATGTGGCGCTTTTGTTGTCGTTGTGTCATTAGTGACGAGACATCGGTACAAATGTTTCTCCCGACCTTCGTTGAACTATCCACCGTTCGGGGACTCCGCTAAAGCGTTTAAAGCACCCAACTGTACATCGCGTGGTATACAGCATAAATGCTGAGGGCATTACTCTGAAGCCTTTGTTACCTACTGCCGTCCCATGGTTGGATATTTTTCCCAGATTCGGTCCCTTCATTTGTACAAAGATAAGAACTAAATTAAAAAAAATTCAAGTGTTTTACTCGCTTTGGTTTTAGCGGGATTTTTCCTCGCGCGTTCAACCTTGACTGTGTAAGTTGTCCCAAAATACTCAATTTGAAGTCGGTAGAATATGGAGGAGTTAAGTTCGCTTTTGCCTTCTGCTACCGCATTATCCAAGGCTTCTTTGATGTTGCATTATTAAAAGATCTTCGACCCAATTGATGCTCGAAAACGCCGCACCGATGACTCTCAGTTAGCCGATAAAACTTGCATGGCAAATGGTGTTTT
>JAARMF010001602.1:23934-39071 GCA_022844705.1 Toxascaris leonina
GAGGGTGAACACGAAGCTAAAAATAAGCGTTCCGAGCTGCAATGCTGCAAAAAGCGATAATGACGTTTCCACAACTTTCTCAATGTGGTGTCAGTTCTCGGACCAGAACTGTGCAACCAGCCAAGTCCATCTATTTGTCGTTATACACTTTGCTTCCCACTTCTGTACGTAGTTCAGCTTCTGAGAAGTGACGATTTCCTGCTCTCTCGATACAAGCCATTTCCTGTACTCCAAATAAACAATGAAACACAATGGGCTAGGATTTGCCGAGTGCCAAGAATTCATCCATACTCTTTGTTAGCTTCTCGCGACGTCATTGACTCTGTTATGACTTCGCTGGCAACGGTTATCTGTCCAGTCAAGCATTATGCCCGCCGTATTTCGTGATCGTAAATTAGTGGCCACATATTTATCCGCACAAAAATGTTTTTCTCATGATGCCATTCGAAAACTTGTGAAATCACCCAATAAAAACGTTTAGTTTATTTGTATCATAGCATTGTTAGCAATATTATCGTTATATTGGCCATGTACGACATAGAAAACTTCATTTCAGCAACGTTTCATCGCACAAACATCGTCCCAATCCGAACTGATGACCGTTGACCGTCGCCAGCGGGAATTGGTCGGATATTTTGATAACTCACTTCAAGCTATGAACCACCGCTTAGGCCACAGCCTGAATATGAATGCCGTGATAATTGTTGCATATAGGGGTTGATGCATTTCATTTCACACGGCACTCAGCTATTGATGCTAACTCCCCATAAAGGCGTAAGTATGCATTCAGAGCATCCTCATTTCCGTCATCTCATTTTATTCTTAAGCCTCTAGGCATTCTTCATGGTGCACTTACTCTATACTCCAATAGAAGAAGTACAAGTGAAGTGCAGAAGAGAAGTAAACGTGAGTATGAAGCATTCCACAGAATCGATTCCTCTCATCGAATTCGTCAGCATACTTATGAATGATGAGCAACGGAACTGCTTTTCCAGAAAGATTTCTTGCAGCTCTAGTTAAAATGCTTCATATTCACATATAACATTCAGTTTACAATCCTCTTGATGATGCTTAACTCACATAATTTCCTATTATATCAATGCAATCAAATATTTGATGGACAAATCACTTTTACAGACTTGGGAGGTCGTTTTGATAGATGCTGAATGAAGCCTTCGGCGTTTCAATAGAAATTACCAGCATCGGGAATGAAATAGGTAAAATGCTGACGATTGGGAAGAACGAAGTATTAATTTTTGTTAATTGTCAGCTCATCGCCTTATTTCATCTCCAAGGCTGGCAATTTCTAAAAAAAAACATCGGATGCTTCATTTAATATCAATTGAGACAACCTCTGCAGTCCATAAAAGTGGCTTGCCATCAAACATTTAATCACATCACTTTATATTCATAAATCCGAGCGCACATGTTTATCATATTTCTGGATTCTTCAGCGAAATATTTATCCCAAACTGCAGCATAGATGAGCAGGCATTCACGCTTCTGTCCACCCTTTCATTTACGCTTATCTGAGGTCATTCAGTCGCTCTGAGCCGTTATTTGCAATTGAGTCTACCGATATGAGTCTTTCGCATCTGTTGGTCGACCAATTTTCAATGAGTGCATAAAATTCACCGTGAATATACTAGCATTCAATCTTCAACGCTCCTCTACATTTGCGGCTTTCATTGCGCTGTTATGGCTGTCATAAGGTGCGATGCAGTGACTTAATAAGGTCGGCTATTGCACATAGGGGAGCTCGAAGATTGAAATGAGCTTAGCTAGGCTGTAGAAAGCGAGCCAAAAAATTTGAATAAAGCACCATTCATCGATTTGCCATAAGCTGTGGGCATCAGTTCGTTGCCATACCGCATCAACACCGCTCCATACTCTCCAAGGTATTCGCAAATTCGCTATCGAACACTTGCCGTCATGTGTTTCTAATTTTATATGCGCTATTCTCTTCTTGGCTTCCTCATCGGCTTTTCTTTCCCTCCATACCATCCTGAGGTCTCCATAAACGCTGTAGTTGACTAATGCCTTCACACTGAACTTGTTACCGTTGCTTATATCTTCGGTAACTGAAGCACTAATGACGCAGGAAGGTTATCATAAGTGTACTGGAGAAAGGATGTATGCGGATGAGGAGCGACTGATCCCCGGTAGCGTGTACGTAAAGGTGCAAGCGGTAGTATGAGCCTCGTCTATTTCGTCTGCCATCTTATACCTGTCTGAGCGGTAGTTCCAGTCCTGAAAACATCACGGATATCACAGTGGGGTTGTTTAGCAAGAAGTGGCCTAATCACATTGAGCTTCATGTTACAACTCTAAATTTTTGAATAGCAGTTTTGTTGTGAGGGCGATAAAGGTTGTTGAGAGATAACTCTTAAGTTCTCACAATGATCCTCTGTTTTCCACAGCATTTCAGAAAATCAAATCGGATACTCACAAGCCTCTTTCCATACTTTTAAAGACCATGCACTCTATAGTAAACAACATATATGTCCATTAAATGAATGCTATTCAAGAGCCCTTGAGGTTTATTTGTCGCATTTGGGCTAGGCGGAATTAGTTTGGACCGAGAAGAGGTAATTGCTTGATTTCATGTCACTAAATCAAAATATTTCCTTGATCAGTCGAAAATTTATCATTTTGTCAACTGATATGCCTAAATTTCAACGGTGGCAGTAATGAGTCTTCCTCGGATCGGAACTCATGACTGTCACCTTTCGTTTCTCCACTTTCGAGTAGGCTTTCCAGATGAAACAGATACATAGAGAAAATCGCATTGCATTTTGACTTGCAATGCAAGAAACCACAAGGACGTATTATAACTGAGTTACATAGTTGGGAGCGTTTCTTCGACGATCTGCTTTTTTTCAATCGAAGAATTATCCTCTTCACGAAAGGGGAATTGAGGCAAAAGTGGAAAATTTAATTATTGCCTTTTAAAGAGGAATTCTGATGTGCTTTGCTGTTTGTTTCGATAAGTTCGGCGAAGGTTCTATAATGTGAGCGATGCAGTTGTTGGGCTTTGCCGTATGTCATGCTCTGCTTTGCAACGGGGCTCTTTTCAGGTTACTTCACTCAGACCATAGCCATTATTATTATCTCACTGCGTAGATTGTAAAAGCTTTGTAAAGATTTCTATGCATGTTAAGTGTGTATAAGGAGCCTTTTTAACGAATCATAGGCGTCAGTGATGGACAAAGGGGCTGCGAATAGAACAGGTAATTTACCAGAGAATCTCCACCTGGTTGGAGATATCTGATTCTCTTCCCAAAAATAAATCTAATACTACATCATATCTCCTATTCATCAATTATTAGCCAGTTAATAGAGCGAACAATTATTTTGTCAATGACGTATTGATGAGATTAATATTGCACAAATTATGCCATTATTTTGGGCCTTCTCGGGATCTGTCTGAGATTTTATGAATACATCTAGAGCCATAGTGACGTGTAAGTTGGAATGGTTTTTGACATAGGTGATCATTGAGATACAAAGTGCTTGATGAAATAATAACAAAGAAGTGATGTCAAAGCGAATGTTCACAAGGCGTAATTACATTCGTTTGCCAAATATTTACAAACAGTTCATTGTGAAGTGCTTATACCCTCACAGATACTCAAACTCTTACACGCACACGCCTAAATGTTTCATGTTTTTTGGGTGTGGTCACGAGAATCAACGAATATGCCGTGTTGCCACACTTGTTTGCGTCTCAGATTCACTCGACCGACACTCATATCTCTCCATTGTATTCATCTCTTTTATGGCAATACTTCTGCTCAATATTAATACATTTCCCATCTTTCTCAATTGCGTATCAAATAGGGCAAAATCAAATAAATATTCCGAAGTTTGAGTAAATTTCGTGTGTTGATGTCGCTGAAGGAGATTGTTGTTTAATGAGTATTTCGATATTCACTTTCATGATCCATTTATATTGCTGAAATTGTTGAATGTTATTGGTCTTTATCGGAGATTAGAAGTTCTCTCAATGAACGGTATCAATAGGCTGGCTCATCGTTTCTGATATCATTGATTTGAGATGAATATTTTAGATGAATTAGAGTTGTTCTGCTATAATTTATTTTCGTTTCGAGTTTATCATTTCCTCAGTTTTGTATTGTTTTCTCTTTCTTCAATTTCTAAACTCAGTGAGATTCTTATTGAATAAATGCACCTCTCTTTGTGTTCAATTTATGAGATCATATGACTCTCAGTTAATTGTGAGGAAAGAAGCTTCGCTCATAAACAAATTAGAACAATGGAAATGATAACTCAGCATTTAAACGAACTTGTCAGCCTATCACTCAGTAAATTATCACTGAATCACCTCAAGACTGTTACTATGAATTTCGTTGCATGTCTCTTCGGCTAAGCGAACAAATAAACTTCATTTGGATCTTTCAGTTTTTGGTGAAATATGTTGCGATTTGTCTCAAACATTCTTAAATGATTTACAATCTTTGAGACCCTAAAATTGAATGGATTTACTTGTGTGAAGAATAATCGAGGAAATTCGTCACGAGAAAAAATTCTGAAGGTGCGAGAATGCATATATTGAGACCATCAATGCGGCGATTCCCATTATTTGTGAAGTGCGCAATCACTGCGAACGAAAATTCACCAACAACATTCGAATTTTGAAGTGTAAATTGGAGCATTAAGTTGCTAGCTATAAAGCTTATGGCAGTTCTTCCAAATTCTTAAGCAATTCTACAGGAGAGATCGATGCTAGTCGAATATTTTTGCTTTGTTGCTGCTATCGGCTAATTTTGCACTGATTTCTTCATGGCTTACTGATTCAGACGTTCTTCCAATGGTCGGTACTCTCGATGACCCGCTGGGCAAACGAACAATGTCTCAAGCATGTGAATCCAGG
This sequence comes from Toxascaris leonina, assembly GCA_022844705.1. Classification (NCBI taxonomy): domain Eukaryota; kingdom Metazoa; phylum Nematoda; class Chromadorea; order Rhabditida; family Ascarididae; genus Toxascaris; species Toxascaris leonina. The sequence continues at coordinate 28,829 of JAARMF010001602.1, forward strand.
AAAGCATAGTTGAAATATGGTGCGTCATCATAGGTATTTATAAATGGGGCGTAGCTATGCAGCTTACAGACCGGCGATGAAGGAGGATAGCGGGTTGTGATGCCGAAAAGGCGAAATAAATCGACGTGCTTCGCGACATTTACGCTTGCTTTTAAATGACCAAAAAAAATGATAATCACATGTATTTTTTATGCAAATGTGTTTATGAACCTTGAATGCAGTTAACGTCTGTCTACCTCACATCTCATATGCAAACGTTATATTTCTTTATTTACCGTTTCGTGTGCCACACTTATGTTGCCGTCCCTCATATGTTTTTGACTCGCTGCGATATTGTTCCTTCGGTTATGCTGACTACGAAATGAGTTCTCCTCTTTAGCTTCGCAATGTGTTAAGCAACATTCCTTAGCTTCAATTCATTCAAGTTCATCGCGAACTATTGTACAACGATGTAATATGCAACGAATTTGAATATCCCTTTATTTGAACATCCAATAGGATGGGCGTTTGGCGATTTCAAAAAGATGGATGAGCAACGATGGTTTTGCCTTCCGTTTAAAACCATTCTTAAGCTTCCTTTTCTGCGCAGTTTATGTTTGTGAAGACAAAAGGTGAGAAGCGAATGAAATCGAATAATTCTCAGAAAATGCTCAGAAGCAACGAACGACAAAGAACTGAATATTTTTCGCGAAATGCTTTATTGATACCTTAACACCTAGGAGCGCGAAAAAATCAGATTGCTGCACATGATCTGCTCAATATTTAGTTTCACGTGTTCCGCTCGCCGAATCTCATTCGTATGAGAGCATGCAAAAAGGAAAAGGGAATGCGAGTGAAGCACCGAGCAAGGATTGTCGGGAAAGTGTTACTTGCTGATTAATGAAACAAACTCAATGCAAATGTTAGTCGTTGTTTGCATGATTTAACTCAAGAGTCAACGATGTCTAGACAGCTATGTTCAAAAGGAAGTGCTCAATGATTATCGATATTCGCCAACTTGCAAAACGATAATCCTGTAGCATATTCGTCCTATTGGAAAGCTCATCCGCTGATATGTTGCTCACTTCCTGCAATCACCGATCTTAAATGCGAAATGCTGGAAGGGAAGGGGAGGGGGAGTGAATTTCAGAAACATTTTTTCTGAATCTGGGAGGTTCTTTCGCTGGTCGAAAGAGGTACATCCGCGTATATTTGCGCAATTTTTTATTCCAAAAAAATACAAAGCGCATTCTTCCATTTAGACGTGTCGTTCTCTGCTCAGCAACAGATTGCTGTCATCGTGCTCTCCTATTAGAAATACTTGAAGCGGATAGGGATCACATTGCTAGAGTGCTTTGTAGTAGATTGCTTATCGGCTTGTTAAGTATGCTTCAACCTTTCTGCGAATATCACATATGAGTGGCGAAAATTGATGAAAATTTTTCAGCACCTTTCTCGTTTAAAAGTTTGGAGGAAAACGGCTATACTTCACTTTGCACACTGCAATATCGAAATCTAATCGTTACAATTTTGTTGTACGGATCGGCTCTATATTGTTATTAGCAATCCCATTGACAGATATATCTCATTGGAATCTTTGAAGTAAAGAGATTCTCAGAGGGAAACTTCCCTCTGACCAAATAGCAACTGCGCTTAATTTTCATGAGAATAAAGGAACGTAAGGAATTCATCTCATGTTTCACAACTATAGATCCCCATAATGAGATCAAAGCAAATAGATATATGATATAAATAGATATATGAAAAGCGTGCTTTATATTCCAAAGTTGCAAGAAGTGCAATCGTGACGACATCAACGAGTAGAAATTCAGTGAATGAGAAAAATATCACCACCCTCGTGAATATTCCCTTTTTTTTGACAGAATTTGTTATTCATTAAGAAAATTCAATGTGAATATTGGCGACTTTTGACAAGATTGCCATGTCGGATTTTTTTCCTTAGCGGAAATCAACTCAACACTTTCGAATGAACGCTAAAATATCGTCTATGCCAAAATCGCTATATATTTCATAAGATGGATGTGAGCGATTACTACACACACGATGCCGAAATTTTATGGAAATCTTTAAGTTGTATATTATTCGTTGATAATATTTATATTCGAATTGTTATCACTTACGTTTCAATTTATCACTGCGAGTTCTAAGCTGCGTATCCACAATCAGTCAAATATGAGCACTCAACAGCATTTATTTTCAATCTTAATTTCTTATGCGTCCTACTATTTTGATGTTTATAGTCCACCAAGATAACCAATGGTCTTGTTATATGTTCAAGCACGTGAATAAGTGAAGCATTGTCTTAGAGATGCTGAAAAGATTGTGCTAAAACGATTGGAAGGATTGTGGTAGAGGGACTGAAAAGATTTTAGCGGAGGTGTTGATAAATGAAGCGGCTAGTTCAATAGATTGCCTGTGGTTAATATTTGCGCAGTAGCCTATTTTCTCATAAACTGATTAATGAGTACAACTCAATTGGCTATGAGATGTGTACACGCTATTAGGACATTAAAATGCACATGAGCCACTCAAATTGATAGATGAGCTTGAAAGCTGATTTATGAGATAATGCTTGATGAAGACGTTATACGAACAGATTGCTTGTGCTGTCAACGGATTCCAACTCTAAACTGCTGCACAGACTGGCATTCACATATGCATACATGCAAATTCACGCATATGCTGCATTCAGTATAGAGAATTGCTCAAAGGTATCTCATATTGCATATTTTCAAACACGTTAGAACATATAAATCATGCCATATACAAATATAAACAAAACATTTGCCATTCTGCGTACTTTTCGAGCACCCCGTAAATATGAATGTGCTATTGTACATATGCTACATAATGTTGGAAAATTATACTACAGTTGACCATTTCATCGATGGGATTGCAAAAGAGTGTATCACTGCAACATCTTTGGCATAGATTTATAGTACATTGTTATAAAGCATCGCGCTATGGCATATTTGTAAAACAGCATCAAATTAATGACTTTAATACATAGTTAGAGAGTCGATAAATGGCGAGGAGTGGATTGAATGCGGCTTGAAATACTTTTGTGCAGTGAAACATCACAAATAGTTGCTTTCCTATGCAGTCATTACTCGTCATGCTTTCGCTTCTCACAGAGCCTTTGTTCCATTAAGTCTCAGAATTGTGACATTTACATTTATGCTTTGAGGTTATATTTGGCTTATAAGTCGATTAGGAATTGAGCTCCACCAGCAGCTGTTTGAGAAGTTGTTTCTATCTGTATATGGTTTCTCTTCATAGCCTTTTGGGAATTTATTCAACTATCGCAAAAATGAGGTAGCCCCCTACACCATAGCTGTCGTTAATCCATCAACTTTATAAGAAATTGAAGGACAAGTGAGATTCAAAGAGCGAAGTGCATACATCTTACACCGCTCGGTTGCAGAAATATTTGTAACCAGAATATGCGCACCACGTCTAGTATGTTTCATTTTCTAGCTGAAAATCTATGCGAGTGGCTGCTCAGGTGAAATGAATGCAAAGATATACATAGCAATAACTCATCCGGCATGTTTTTCCAGAATATCTTCAACCTAAAAACACTTTTGCTTTTCTCTTCGCTTCCGATATCCTTTCGAAATTGCGTTCCTTCCTTTATTTGATTCAATTTAAAATTCAAAATAAAAAGTTTTTTTTATCAATAATTGCGTCTATTGAAGCTCTATAACAGCACAGTCCTGCGTCTTTTTTTAGCACAATAGGAAATAAAAGCATTATAAGCATGTTAGGACGATCGGGGTCGATCCTCGCAAAAAAAGCCGAATATAAGAAGTTTAATTTGGCATATGAGGTCCTCTAAAATTTAGGCTGAGAGAGGATTGTGGAAGGTGAGCAACATGAATGAGAATGAAAAAGAAAGACAACAAAAGAGATTCAACTAAAATGTGTACCCCACGGAAAAAAAAATAAAAGACGTGAGGAACCTTTTTTCCCTCCATTCTTCCTTTCCTTCTTTTTGCCGTTAATTGGTAGAGGAACGCAGTTGATTTTTTGTTTGTTAATATCCCAATGATATATCGATGTTGTCGGATGCAGCAGTTTTTTTTTTTGTGAATTCAGGTGCTGCTGCAATGATCATCTTATGCACTATACTCGCAACTTGAGATATGATACTTGTGGTAATCGTTACGATCTGATGGCCCATTCTCAGTCACTTTCCGCACTCATCCAGACGACTTCGGCATATGCTGTATAAGTAATGCCACTTCATTTCAACGCCTACTCAAATCTTTTGCTTAACAATCTTCCAATGTTGAATATGTCACCAATTTTGTNTGCTGCAATGATCATCTTATGCACTATACTCGCAACTTGAGATATGATACTTGTGGTAATCGTTACGATCTGATGGCCCATTCTCAGTCACTTTCCGCACTCATCCAGACGACTTCGGCATATGCTGTATAAGTAATGCCACTTCATTTCAACGCCTACTCAAATCTTTTGCTTAACAATCTTCCAATGTTGAATATGTCACCAATTTTGTCGCTCTTCTCTCTATCTTCCTTAATTTTAAGCATTTCTTGTGTCCTTTTATTTTACCCTTCGATAAAGACTTTTGATTTTTGCATATATTAAGCGCATTGTTATAATCTGTCGTAACAGCAATTCATTTATAAGGCCTAGTGAATGCTTGTTATTCCGAAAGATAGTCGATGTTGCTCATTCGTTATCCATCATCGTTTAGCTTTTGCCATCATCGGATATTATAATTGAGCAATGCATTAGAATTTCCGTGGTGCATATAACACTGACAATGTTTTATAAGAAATTATTCGCTTGATTTTGCACCTTGGAACATAATCGCAATTAAAACTCTTTTGCACGTTGCTCGAGACTCATAGCTAATGAGCTGACACTCTTAACAAGCAAATGCATCACTTCACGCTTGCACAACTATTACGAGCTTATCGCTGCTATGCTATTCGCCTTATATTTGGCTGCTATGTTCATTGAATATTTCAGTTTAGTATTCTCAACGCTTATAAATGCTAAAATTTCTTGCTAGTTCATAAAATATATTTTCAGGTGAATGGATATCTTCGAAGCTCTAAGTGAGCTAACACTCAACAAAAACATCTCCTCGAGCGATACAATCGTGCAAAGCATCGTCGGCTCAACATATATAACAATTTTTGCGATCAATTTTACTGCTGGCATGCTCGCTAATGTCTATTTATGCTTCAAAGTAATGCACTCATAAAATAGCTCGAAATGAATGGGGCTTAATGGAATTGGCTAAGGGATTTCTGAGAAATATACATAATTTGTGTTGATAGATTACATAAAAGACCCATAACTGAGGTTCTCGACGTCCTCAGATACATAGTGAGCAGGGCATGACTACTTTCGCGGGCAGAATAGTGCAGTAGTTATATTTTGATGCTGATAGTAAAGTCCAACGTCAAAGATAAGAAGGGGATAGGTCGAAGAAAAAGCATTCCGTTGCGAATTTCGATATGAAGTTGAAATTGGTTGATTATGCGATGAGGTCTGCTAAAGAGGAGTTGAGAGTTTATCATCACATTTATTTTACTTTCTTAATCTCATTATTGAGGATTCTGGAAGACGCGAAACTCTTGTGAAAGTGAATCCTTTCAGACTATACAACGTGCACAACAACAGGAAAATTTGAGTTGTAAGAAATCCATCTATGCGCCTTTAATAATATTGTCATTTCTGCATTGTACGATAAGCAGTGTGCAGTTTTTCGAGCTCGATAGTGCTATTTCCTCGTTGTGGGGACGTCCCACTGAAGGTTGCTTGGTAAGTGAAATATCGAAACTTACTTCCATACTGCAAGTCTTTTTTATCATCCATAGACACATTTATGTTGGGCATGAAAGAAGCGTTGAACATATATCACAGGGCCTTCGTCTATTCTCTTCGATCAAATCACCTTTCTCGAACGTCTTAATTTTTTTGAAATATATAAAATTGGCTTAGAATTTTTCAAGCGATTATCAGATGTCACAGCAGAAAGCTTTCAAACACAATTTTCTAGAGTTGATCTACAATCCTTCTCGAAATCGATAGATCCGCGTGCAAGGTGGTATAGAAGGTCCTAATATCCACTGATGTCCATATGCTGTTCACATTGAAATTAATGAGTCATATCTTGGATTTAGTGCTATCTCCATCATGCCCAATCAATTTTGCAACTCTAATTTCAGTGCCTCTTAACTTTGAAACTTGGCAGATGAGTACATAAAAATGTACCCCTCTCATACATTTTTACAACAAATATAAATGTGCTATGAAACTCCTTTGCGAAGCAAGATCATATGCAATTTTTCTTGCTGAGATTTATAGAGCATTGAATATGCTTTCAAAATTGAGAAGCTTGATGGAAAAGCTTTCATGCGATGCGCTTTCATATTCCCCGTTATCCGATCGGCCAGTTCCACAAACTACCAAATAAAAATATAATATGCTTACACATTTCAATTAGTCTAACCCGATCATGCAAATTTTCTATGCAAGGTTTGCTTTCTCCTGACCCCACCTTCAGAGGATGATAAGGCAACTATCTTTATCAGATAATTTTGTTCAATAAGACCAACGTTTTAAAGACTGCTTTTCCCATAAAGATGAGATTAACCCTCAACATTAAAATAGCTCATCATTTAACTTCTTATCCTGTGTTTTTCATTCGTCTTTCTTTTAAACTGAGGAACGGTCGTTTCAAATTGTGGGATGCTGTTATGTCTATCAAAAGAGAACACATCCATCGACATTTCTGCTCATTTCTATGTCTTCCACTCACTCAATCTATTGCGTCCATCCCTTTTTCAATCACGCTCCATCTCTCTTTCAATACTCCCAATCCTGCTTGAACTTTCTTCCTATTCGGCTTCAATTTTTCTCGGTTTCAGATAATTCGCCAACTTCGTGCTGCAAATTTGTTCGCGGTGCCATTCACAATGCTGCATGCATCATGGCTTCTCTATCGAGTAATTTGCAAGCATGCATCGCAACCGAAAGATCTCTGGCCAACAGCAGTTACTCTTATCAGTACACTTATCGGTGTTGCTACTCTCATCATAACACTTGTAAATCCTTTCTGATATTTCGGCCTCGAAGAAACGCTTCTCAACTTCATCATTTTGAGAAATATTGAGGGATTAATGATAGGCTCGATATCGCTTGCAAAATTTCCGGTAAAGCGCTATTCCCAGCGCCAATATTGAACCAGCGGTTTCTTTCAGTGTCTTCCCTCCTCAGTTACATTTGTAACTTTAATGGCCATTCAAGCCAAACTTTTTTCCCATCCTTTCCAGTGAATGTAATATCCGCTCTTCCGCTCCACCAAAAAAAAAGCTTCTGCAAATTGATATGATGGAACGATAGCAGTTCAGAAGCTAGAATTGAAATATTATTATTGGTTCGGATATATTTGCTGCCATTGAGAAGGGACAAACGGGAAGATAATTAATTCTCTTCTAAGAAAATGTGAAATGAACACACTAGCGAAATGGAGTGAATGAGCGAAAATAAATTAGTTGGTTTCTTCGAAGCTCTCAAACTGCGACATTACACAATCCCAGCAGCTTTTACTGCCCTTTTTACCATTTATACCATGAAACAGATTTAATGAAAATGTTATTCTTTGACGGATATTGAATAAATGCATTGTTGTATCTGAGCGATGGGAAGCAATAAACTTTGCAAGCAAGACGATAAACTCAAAGTGGGATTTGACTTAATTTAAGTAGCAAATCTCTCGTTTGCACAGGAAGAGTTGATTATAATTTGATGAAATCATTTGCATCATTATCATACATCATCGTTCTATCATCCCGCTAACATCCTGTAAAGCTTTCACTCTATAGTGAATCTGCACATCGGCGCACACCCATAGAGAATAATCGCTCCTTTTTTGCACCTCAATTGTCTGGTCTGGATCGTTTTCGTGGATCGATTCCCGATACTCTTACCAGTTGAGAAAATGCAACCGATTGTCTTTTCAGTTGATTTCGCTGTGGCAAAGAGCAAAGAAGCAATTGCACGAGAAAATGATGACGCGTGTCCAAAATTTTAGTGACTACGCAAAAGGGGTCTTTAATTCGCCAAAAGGGTTTCTAATTAAGAACTCAAGCGTATAAGTCTAATTAACGGACTCACCTTAGTCAGTATAAAGCCATTAGGATTAATAAACCTATCGTGGTTTCATGGAGATGATAACATCAGAAATGTCGTATGTTAAGAATCATTCCTGATAGCTTCATTCTAGGTTCATGGCCGCTAAGATGTTCACCCATAAAGTTCTTATCAAACACCCCATCCCATCAATTTCCTCACTCACTGCCATATTTATACTGAGTAGCGTCTCACTTGGTACAGATTTTCGAATACTAACTACAAGCGATTAGTTAGCATCCCTGAATGAGGTGTGCTGAATGTTCAGTTGAATCTCAATAAATGAAGTCTTCCTCTGAAATAATTCCACCATGTTTTCAGATATTTAATACATATTTTGTGGAAACATCCACGATTGGTGCCGAGATTATATATAGTTGTTCACGATTTCGTAATGATGGAATTGGTAAGTGAACAAGAGCGCAAAATCTTGGAAGATACTGTGTTTGCGCATATAAATCGACTCCTAGAGGAGATACGGTGTGAAAGCATCGTTGATAAATGAAAAACGATTTGGCAAAATTGCAGCTTGATGCTGAATTTGAACTGTTTTGATTGCTTCACAAAATTGATGAGAGCGATTTATACATTGCTGTCACTATCATCGAACCCTGTGATATAGCTCTTTCGCATTGACTCCATTTTACGCTCAACCACCGTCGCGATTTTTTTTTCAGCGCGTTTTTCACTACCATCCAACGAGAAGCGCTTTAACAGCGCCTGTCGCCAACGATAAGGTTTTGTAGCAAGCTATTGCTCAAAGGCTCAGTGATTAACCTGCTTTACCGCCTGATTTTTTTGTCGGCCATTGTCGTTGCGGCACTTCCCCATAGTCAGTCGTATTCTTCTGTTCGCTACCTTACGTTGGCCTAATTGATGGTATTCCAACAATCGCTTCGGATTTTTTTCACTTTCTACATCAGTTCACACGTTGAACAGCTAATAATTGTTTCAGGCGATGTAGTGTCACATACTGGACCATTTGTCGGTTACATAATCACCGTTCTCATATATGTTTGGTTTTATGCGTCGTTTCCGTTGTGCAGACGTTCTCAAGGAGAACGTATACGAGTGGCAGGTAAATCATTTCCATCTACCTTGAGTTTATCGCTCCAGAATTCCAACCAAAATAATCACCACAGCATTGAGAGATTCATCATGACGATATGTCAAGCAACAATGATTGCAATAATCTTACGTTTTGTTGATTTTCAATTGCGTTTATTCATTTGCATAAATTCATCGGCAGTTGAAGGGAGATACATTTGCAAAATAACTGAGCGGAGTGCATATCGCCGCTCACTAGAGCAATTGAGCTCTGCTTTGATTCTATATTGATGTTTCTCTTTCGGCACTCAACAAAAAAGAGAAACAATGGTTTGATGCCCTCTAGAAGTTTAGAAACGTCCATAGTAAACAGCTATTACATCAGAAATACTGCTCAGATAGCTGAAAATAGTGTTGAAGTAAATGCGCAATTCCGCATATTGCAATAAGATGCTACTCACAGCACCTCTTAGGTTGTTTTGTCGATGCTGAACACCAGCTTTTTTCGTTATGCTATGCATGGAAAGGCATTGTGATCGCGTATTTATTATTCTGGGCACCATTCTGGATTGTGCGCCATATCGCTTCGTTGCTACAACTGCCCAGGTTTGTTCAACGACTCAGTCATGCGATACTCGCTATGAGACTTCGGCAGTTGAACATTCGATATCCAAAACAGTGAACACAGCTGAGCTTAATATATAACGTCTAATACCGGTAATTGGTTGCTCGCAAGTGCTGCACTGCATTGGCGAATCAGCTGCATTTTCCTAGCTGATCATTGAACTTTTCTTTTATCTTGAAAACTTTTATTCATGAGAGGCTACATGGGATGCAATCCAACTGATTACCTCTTTCCTGTTCTTCTTTAGCATATTATTATGAGAAGCTATTTTTGGAAAGAAGATGAGTTCTATTTGACTATTGCAAAAACAGGCCAACATATAGCATACAATATAAATTCGCGTCGACCGCGTATGGCACATAAACGACAGATAACAGAATTTACATTTCATTC
>JAARMF010001603.1:2872-16020 GCA_022844705.1 Toxascaris leonina
AGGTCTTCCAAAGACCATCCTGGACTGATTGAAACGTTGAAGATCGTTTTCAAGTTATGCCTTTCATGATATCTTGTATTGCTCTCCCTTGAGGGACATTGACACTATGACAGGGAAATGAGCACTCCCGGCAAGAAATTGCGACGGAGAACAGACGGCGCAGGTGATGTGTTTGTTATTACTTCACGTTGTTGCCGTGATGGCCTGGCTTTGATTGATGCCCTGGGCGGTAATATGTAGGGAGTGAGCGGGTGATGTTGTTATAGAACTTTTTTTCCATCATAATGGATAGTTGGTGCAGAAATTCTTTTTGAAAACAAACAACTTGATGTGAATGTATTGCACTTGTATTGCTGGCAACTGTTTCTGTTACTGTAGTAGCTAGCAATCTGCGCTATGATCGGGGCCTCCCACAATCAATTCCATTGTCGATGGGGAGGTCCGGGCAAATTATTCGATTGGAAATGAATGTTTGGCGCATTTCCCTGGATCTTGTAAAGGATTTAACGCGTTAGTGTTATTACGACAAAGACCACGGCACGGCGCATATTTTAGAAAATTCTCGTGCAGAGCAGGTCCACGTAGCACAGCTTCCTTCAGTTCTGCGCGAGGGCCGATGCAATTCATGTTAATGTGTTGATGTTAGATGCAGAAAAACTAGTTGGTTGAAAGCGGTTTCACAACTCTTTTCTCACGATCTTAGAAAATCTGGACACAGCTCGAACATTATGACGACAAAGGCTAGTGGACGTTTGTTTTAAAATCTTCACGCACACAGACAAGTGGCTGACGTGGGATAGTGGTTGATAATCCACGTTACAGCAGTGGCGATACAAGTCCGGCTTCTGTCTTAAACGGGGTGCATGAAAACCACGTAGTTTCGCAGGATTTCTTCTCAACGGTCGCCCGAATACGACTATCAAAACTTCAATATGTCACCGCAAAGACTGTAACACACTAGCGACTAAATCCCTATGGAAGTTCGGAAGACTGCCCAAGCAGTACGGCCGCCTTAATGTGTTTTATTCTTCCCATGACTGTCGCGAGTCGGCCTGGATCCTTGTCCGCGGAGAAAGTGCAAAGCTGCTTGACTTGTGGCTAGCTTTAGAGATCTGCTTCTTCACGAATGTAGACGAATCAACGGGGATGACTTGAATGTACTGCGATGAAGGATACAGCATAGGCAGACTGTATTTGTTCTGGCGGTAGAGAATCAAGTTACAACGTTTTGGTGGTAATTTACAGCACAAGCTGTGTATAACGTGGTTGATGCATGTGATGGTTAAGGTTTGGCGTTCTGATAATATGGGGTCATTTTTGACTCTTGTCTTAGTCAAAAGGGAGAAAAATGCGTGACTTGCCGATGACCTTAAAGCACTACTTTTCCAGAAACGTGACAAATCGAAAGAGATCATTTTTACATCTGATTACGAACTCTACGCATGCTAGAGGTGGGAAGGTCATGAATGAAAGGTCACTGACGAGTTCCCCAACTTGCACACGGGTTGGTACTATACGTTGTGATCGTTGCCGCTCACGTTCAATTCTCGTCTTCGCAAGATGGCTAAGAAATTCGCGAGGCTGCTGAGGCTTCAGATTGCAGCTGTTCATAGCAGGTAGATAAATACCAACGATTGGCTCAAACATATTACAGCCAAGAATAACCCACGCTAGTCCCACGACCATGGTAGTGGGCGCTCACGTGCAATGGGCTCACAGCGGTGAGTGAGGGGCGATGAGTGGCCCCACTTCGATTAATTTTATCCAAAGAAGCCGGTGAAATACGTGCAAATAATTTGGATAGATAACCACAACTGCCCTATTCCAAACGTGACAACTGTAAACTGCTGTCAGCCCATGCCATGTGGTTGTTAATAGTACAGCTGTGGATGTGGCGACAGTTGTTCGATTCTCGCTTCGCATCTGGCATACATTGTTCCAGAAGTTCGTGAAGATGTGGGCATGACGGGGCATATTAGAATCACTGCACTGGCTTGAACGTGATACCTTCCCGTGCACTTTAGAAACCGCTCAAGTAGCGATCGCTGTAGAATGGGTGATCCCTAGTACGGCCTTCTTTCGAAGCAGTTGAGAAACAGATTGACAGAAGTCGGATACATTCATATGATTATTCTATCGATTTGGATTTAGCTCTCTTCTTCGTGGTCCACCGTCGGCCGCAGAATCATGAAATTGTTGCTTCGCACTGGGATCGCTAAGACACATGCTCAGCCGTTTTGTTCAGCAAGTGGCGATGAATACCACTCGGCAGACAGAAGTACTATCGCTGCTCTATTCAAAGAAACCTCCGTAGACAGCGCTCATAGTGGAGCAAGCCTCTCCAAGAAAGCATGCTATATCATACAACATCCAGTACATTGCTGTACAGCACAGCGTAACCTGGTGGGCAAAGGAGACATCACTTCCACGCGACAAATTTTCTTTCGTGTCTCGAAACTGAAATGGGGCAGCAAGCGCACATGCATGGTCTCCAGGAAGATGTCTTTTTTCATAAAGTGAAAGGTCCTAAAAACTCGATGAGTGAAAAGATAGAAAATCCAAAGGAAAAACAACGAACTGACCCCAACGACATATCCTTTAATTCCCACGTCCATTTTCTTTTAAACATTTCAAATACCTGTGGCACATCATTCAGCGTTACTCAGAAATATGCTTCACGATATCGAAACGTATGACGCATGGCAGTACATTGACATAGTTAATAATAACGACGTTGAACATAAATAATTCACCTCTCCAACGGCACTTCCATGCAAATATCTGATTCATACGGCAATAACGCAATTTTCAGAACACAAAAAAAAACTTACACAACACCCGAATGACTGCAATCACCACTAAAAACCACGGTGTCCTTTGTATAACACCAGTGAATTCGAACCACAGACAGAAAGAATATGGGCCTCATATGAATAATGAAATATCATTTCGTCAGTTAAACACTGCCATTCAAACGGCAGTGCATCATAAAAACGGGTGAACTGGTTTTCTCCAAAACTACACGATTCCCTAGTGTGAAGTTTCTTGCCAGCCAACAACGGGATGAACGAAAGAACACACGGGCCAAAAAAGTGCATCGCATCATCATCTGCTTATCAACAGCTCATATTACTGTCATTTCCAGAATAGTAGTAAGGCATCGAACCTTGGACTGTACACCGTCATTAGCATACTCCACGTTGCATTCACATACTACTTTTTGTTCAGATGGGGTGCCGAGACTCGCACCTTGCCAGGGATATTGCGAGCGATTTGATCATCGACGGCCAGTACACGTAACAAATTCCTCTCTTCCGATGAAGCGCTCTTTTCTCTCTGCAATCACAGTTTTTATAAGTGCTGTTAGCTCGCTCGGCAGGCCAATAAGCAACCGTATTTATAAAGTTCTTCTTCCTGTTTGCAATAAGCAAATTTCCACTCACTCAACGACAATGAGCTCTATCTGAATATGTCCCGCATGATCTCCTATATTAAATGATTTCAAAACGTTATTCACTGCAAAATTTCTCCCCTCTTCCTGACGACGATGTTCTCCTCCACAATCCGTTTAATACCGATCATCGCTTCACTGTTTTCAGACAGCTCATATATACTCGGCTGACATTCAAAACAAACAGCAACGGCTGCAGCGAAAGATCACCTTCAAATTCGAAGAATCTTAGCAAAATTCGCTTCCAACATGGATTTCTCTTTCAAATGCAATGTATGCAAATGATATTTTATATCGCAAATTACCACGGTTATATAAGGTTCACAGCCACAGAACGACCTTACACTGACAAAAAAAATCTGAAGAACAACTTCATTCAAGTGCCTCAACTAACGGAATCTCTCATATACCCTTTGCAGGGTTTGTTATAAACAGCGATCGATGATTCAATGGAAATTTTTCAAAATGAGAGTTGAAAGCAAATTTACAACCTGGAAAAGGGCGATTGCATTTTTTGCTGCTTTTCCTCGCTTGCCAGTTCCTGGAGTCAGCTTGACTTTGTATTTGAAATTGAGCATTGTATGATAGGGTGCAACAACAACGATTGCATACAGCAGAGTGTCGCCGGGGAGTGGTCTCCACGTTAGCGAATCAAGCATTTTCGTCTCTTCTTCACCCATGCTTCGCAAGTCGCTTTCATCCACATCTTCCTCTTCTTCTCTAATCTTAATGTGTATTTATTGAATGCGTCTGTGAATGTTCCATTTTTATGGCACCAGAGGAGAAAATCTTAACCCCCTTTCGGATGGCTAAAGCAATTTGGGAATCGACTTCTCAACTCGTTTCAGGCAGCGACAGAAAACATTCACCAAAAAGGTAGAATACCAGCATACGAATTCAAGCCGTGAATACTGAAGAAAAATCTACGTTTGCCATCCCATAATATTTTGTCTATATAGGCAGTTCGCATTTGGGAAACTCTCAGTGGATAGTCATTCTAAGCATGCGAAAGATTTCTGTTCGCCTGATTTGCACGTTTCTCCAAATGATTCATAAAAAAATAAATTGAATTTTTTCGCCTCATTAATTGAATTTCGATCGTTCCTAATATAAACACATTTCTAACTCATTTCTATCTACGTATATAACATTTCTGAGCGATGATCGATAAGTCGTCCTTATTCCGAAGTCTGAACATCGACATAAAACTATTCGTAGAGTATACTCACCTCGTTTACCTAAATATTTATTATATTTACAACGTTCATGCAAGCGCACTAATTAACTCGGAGTATAGACCATCCTATAAATGAAACATTAAATACCCTAGTCAGCCATGCGAAACCTATATATGCCAGAAGTTCAGGTGTTAATGAATGAGTTTATTTCCTACAATATCAGTAGGCGTATGCCTCCTAATCGAAAATTCGCCTTATAAAGTCCTTGAAAGGCAACAATAGCAAGCTGAAAAACAAAAAACAATCAAGAACAAAAAGCTCATTCGCGAATCTCTCAGAAACAGAGCAATCAAATTTGAAACAACACCAACGATCGTAAGTAAAAATTTAGCAAGTTCAGCGCTTAACTAAAATAATCGTTGTAAGAACGAACTTTTGTTATTGGGCGCACAACATCATTCCGATCATCTTTCTCCTGTTTTATCTCGTCTAATTCTGCGACTTTACTTTCTTGCCTTGATACATCTATAACTTTCGTTCCTTTCGTTCCAATCCTTCCTGATGCCTCTTTAACGCCTTCTCGATCTAAAAAAAAAAATTTTAATCGATTCTACTTCGAAAGGAAAAATCTGTCAAGCTTATCGAACGATATATAATTTTCCTCTATCAATTAGCTTGCGCGACTGAAAAAAAACATCGAAAATTTTCCGTTATTTCGAGATGGATTTTCATTACTAAGATGTAACTTTCGCAAACCTTGGCGTTCTTTGGTCGCAACCTCTCTCGATCCAAGCCAATCGGCCCTCATAATGCGTTCTTCCTCTTCTTGATCCGCATACTTCTTTTTAATCTTTTGTGCTTTATGCTTCTGCCTTATCGTTAACGGCCGATTCTTTTTGCTTGTGGTTTCCTCCTTCTTTCGCACATCTTCAACATATTTCTCTCTAGCACGTTCGTTTTCCGTTCGAATCCGCCCAATTGTTGGTCCCACTTGTATGATCGAATACTCTTCATCACCTTCACCACCTCCACTAACAATACCACTTAGGCTTACCTGCAAATAGAAAAAAAATATTTAATTTTTCATGAAAAATAAAACCTCGGTAATGAACTAATAAGAAAGGCCTACAACAGCAAACGCTAAGCGCTGACAATAGGATTACTGCTTTAGCAGGTACATCAACAACAGCAAATTCACACTCAACTTAACAGATGCTCAATTCTTTAGGCAAGCAAAGGCGCATTTCAGGAACTGATAGACTTGGATTAAAACAATAATCGAGGGTTTACTTGTGGATGGAATCTACACTCATAACCACAAGATTACTGCAGTGTTACTTCATGAACTAAATATTACAGCACAAGCTACGATTAACAAACGAAACGATTAAACCTCCGTTAAAACTGCCCTCTAGCATAAAGCTAGATATGCAAACAATCTTTATGCCTAATATATTTCTATAAAAGCTTCCATAACGACGTGCAAAACCAATATTCATGATCGAACTTTTGAATAGCTACATGGACATCGCATATAGCACATCTTATTGCTATCATAGCAAACTTTTAATAGTCAATAAAAATAATACAATAATTAACAAATATGCAAGCAAATTAAACAACCTACACCGCTGTTATTTGCAATGACGGGATAGTTGGGCAGCAATGCTCTGCCCATTCGTATAGCCACTATGCGTCATATCGTATGAGGAACAAAGAAGACAAGAAATAAATGATAATACAATCAACTATGGGAAATTTTAAGAGAAGACATAAAAATATGTTTCAGCCATTCTATGGTCCACAAAAAGAAGTGAAAACCTGAAAAATGGGCTCAAACCATATGAGGTTAGCAACTTCGTAATTAGCGAAAAAAAAATATCTGCCTGAACGTCCGGGAATTGTTCATCGTTGTCAGATGAGGTCTGCTTTGCTTCCTCGTCGTCTTCTTCCGATTCACTTCCTGCTAGTTCAATCTCATCTTCCTGCTCGTCAAGATTGTTCGCAGATAACGACTCACTATCAGCAGTCGAAGCAACGGCCACTTTGCGCTCCCCTCGATGTCTCTCCACGGAATCTTCATCCAATTTAAACATCAATCCAAATCCCATTTGCAGTTGACATGACGGTAGAAAATTCTTCTTGCCACGAATCATAAAGCTTCCCGGAGTCAAATATTCACCCGTTGGAGCTGTACGTGAGACCTACAAACAAAAAACATCTTCAGAAATGAAAAGGCCTTTGCCGTATCCTATTATTGAATTTGCTTCTCCTCAATTTCCCATTGAGTCGAATATTATGGGAAAGCCGTTGAAAAATCCACAATTGATAGTTGAATCCTGGTCTGGTATAGGCGTTCTTCCTATTCGTACTTATTATTTATGCGAACGGAGATAATCCGATCTAATGTGGTAATGCAGGTAGGTGGACTATAGAAGTATGTCGCAGCGACGAGAATCCTCAAAATCTAAACGAAGAAAGGAAAGCGGAAACGAATGAATGAAATGATTGCAAATTTCACGTATGGTTGTAGAGTGAACGGAAGTGTACGACCCCATTCTGAACTTACAGTAATTATGCACTCCATCATGAGTACCATATAGTGGCACACTTTTATACTCATCACACTAAACTCGTTGTTCGAGAGAAAAAAACAATTCGATGCATAAATAAATTATACAAATGATTTAATCTAGTACAGCAGATTGTAACAATACTGAAGTCGAGAAGTTACAAAATTGTAAAAGAAGTGATTTAAGCGGTAGAATAAGAAAACGCTGATAAGAAGACCATTCCTCCATAGGTTGTTTCACTAGATATAATTCATGTGTCCTGTGACAAGGCCCTTTTTGCTTATAATATTTTTAAAATAAAGTGCCGTTATTCAAAGCGATTTGAAAATAATATCGCCATATAGCTTTTCTTTGAATTTATTAGACCTAAGTTAGTAAACGAACAAATACCACGCATTTCCGCTCGCCTTCAAGTTCACATTTCTAGATTGGTCAAGCATGAAAGAGCAACATGCCTGATGATGATATACCCACCACGCAGTCGCAATCACTTTCGCATCCCAGGCTGACGAATAGCACACCGCCATTGAACCAGCCTCGTTAAGTGTCTTCGGCGGTATCTCTCCTCCATTTACTTTGTTCCGAATTATCACCGATGAAGCACCCCTTACATCTGCGTGCACGTAGATGTCCCCAGCTCTTAAGTATCTGCAATTTACTTAATTGTGTCAATTACATAAAAAGTATATAGGATACCTGATGTCTAGGATACCTGCGTTATAATCTAAATATCAACAAACATTTTGTCTCCTCTCAACTTCAAATAACTATTTGCTCAGTAATCAAGTTAATGCGGCAGCACAGTCTCATCTATGCTGAAAAAACGTTAACTAAAAACTCTCAAATTCGCTATGAAAAAACGTTTTAAACAGAGAGATTATCAGTTTGGCTGTCCGCAAAATCAAAAACGATAGCGCAAAGCCAAATTTTTATTCCACGCCCTCGGCAACAACCAGTTGGTGACGGAACCTACTCTCATGGATGAATAGCTTCCAGATTAGTGATCCTGACTTCCAATAGCCGAGTTCATATCGCAGTTTGCTCAGGAACTTGCGTATCCAATTGGGAACGTAAATGATGACGAATCAATCTGCTCATAAAAACTTTCGAAAACGAGAAAAATTTAAAGACCGGAGATCTCTATTCCACTAAATAATAACAATAACGATCAAGTTGTGGTTGGCAAGATTCAACGATATTCAATACAGACATTAAATGAGAGTGACTCATCAGAGCAATCTAAAGAAGACGTTTGCCTGACATCAATTCAACAGCTCAAAAACAACGAAATTCCATCAACAAAAATGCCAACAACCGATGACAAAAGCAATCAAGAGAATCGCTCGTTTGTCCCCTCTAAGACCCTGTAATCGGATTCAAGAAAATGAGAGAAAGCTTCAAAAAAAAAAAAAAAAACAAGCAAAAAACCTTTTCACGAGAAGCTCATTTTGTTGTGCATCTCGACCTCCAATAACCAAATAATTCTCCGAGGAAACAAACCAAAAGAATTTCTCGAACCACATTTGTCGCCGAGATTTCACAACATCCGCTTTTGCACGTACCTTAAAAAGACGTTCAGCTTCGACCGATAACTAAGAAAGGGGAGCGGATTCTGCATTAAATGGATGATGGCTTCGTGATGTGACCATATAGCAAAACCAAGCATTAATAGCTAAGTCTACTCTCGTGAAACTAGCCTCCCCCTCTCCCCCACCTTCCTCCTCAACCGCCAATTCCAGTTGCGGCAAAAAAAAATCCACGTTGTGTAACACTTTGAACTTTTGATGTAAGCCTTTCCAATAACCTCATATGCTTCGTATATCATAAAGGAGGAATTAAAATACACCGGCTTGTCGATCTCGGATCAGTTTTTGAGGATTGATCGGTAAAATTGAAGCCTCAGCATAGGTGTTCGCTGCACTGACCCCTTACATACTAAAACTTGATTAACATTGATATACTGAGAATCGTAACTCAGCTATAAATACTCATACATTGCGCGACCCAATTCTAGTCCTAACAACTGCGATCCATATCAAAATCACTGCGAAGTTAAAGCACCTCAGGAAAAAGTATATGGAAACCATGAGGTTAATATGATATGATCAATACGATCGTCGATCAGTAATCCTACATTCTAATCCTAGCAGCACATCTCATCCAGAAATATGGTCCGTGATAGTGATGAAACAATAAGACAGCATTCGCTATTTCACATTCCGGAAAACGTAAAAGCCATCCGGTAATACGGATAATCAATATTACTTCACTTATATCATCCTTCTGCTGACTATTCAAAGATACTATGAACGCTAATGAACTGATGCATTATAGCTCACAACGAATTTAAAAGCATCCAGGCTGATATCTTTGATCCAGAAAAAGCTAAGTAAGGAATAAAATGATGATACTCATAGAATAATAATAAAGCATTAACAAAAAAGACTATACCGTAGCTAGCGTTTCCTTTGCTTTTAGTTGTGCTGATTTAAGTGCTTTTGCCGATGAGGAAATTGTCTTTTGTTTTTTATCAACAGCCGCTTTCTTTTCCGAATGAAATTTGCGTGAATTCTGATAAGCTGATAAGGCGATATCGATTGGCACCTGAAAATTATCTAGTTTATTTCCAAAATAAAGTGCTATTTATGATGCTAGTCCTATTTGGCATTTAAATGTTACCTTTTTAGACGGTGAATCATCATGATATGGATCACGAAGTGAAAGCAGCATTTCATTCGAATTCAGATTCAAGCCGATAATCGATGAAGCAACCGGATCACCTGCTTCACTCGCTTTTATGCGCATCTCCTCGATCATCTCCCAACTCAACTGCAAACGAACATCGTTCATCAACGAAACAGGTTGACATTACCTCGCTCCAAAATATTATAGCCGACTAGAGCAGCACCTATTTGTTTCAATACCCATAATGATTCAAATATGGGAAATAGAAAGTTTCTGCGATGCTCAAAAGTTTAAACAGCACATTCAGAAAGCGTCAGATTTATTATTGAAAAACTGACGATATCCAGTTCAAGATGAGAAAATTGAATGCATTGGCAATTAATAACAATAATTAAAATGGAAAAGTGTAATTTATGAGGAAAGATAATAAGAAGATATTAACTTGATTAGCGATTGCCGAACGAATCACAAGAAGAGCTTTATCAACCAATTCGCTGTTCAACTCGATCAACTCGGCCATTTGTCTCTTTTCGGCTTGAGCTTGTTCCAATGATTCAATGCGCTCCTTAATAATAAAACTTTCAAAGCGATCCAAAGGTGACAACAAAAAAGTGCGATGGTCATTTGGGCGATTTGCCTCGTCTCGTTATATTATATTCTTAAACGATGGATTTTCCACTGAATGTGACCAATGCTTTAAATATGAAAATCAACAGAATTCCGAATATATGGCTAGAATATGGTGAGACTTCAGCCTTTCATCTATTCAAAGATCTTTTCAGTTCTCTCTTTCTCATGTATCCATTTCTCAGTTTTTCTATCTCTGTCTCTATCACCCTCTCAATCGTATCTTTTCACTACGGCGAGAAATTGACCAAATTATACTTCTAACCTGTTGATCTTTTTTTACATTCTCGAGCTTCTTTAATGCTTCACGTTCAGCGTTCAACGCTCTCTGATCGGCTTTCTGTGATTCGATTTTCGAGAAATATTCATCGACACATTCCGAAAAACTCGCAAATTCTCGTAAATTTTCCGTCTCAAATTGTTTGAAACGATATGGATGAAATTCCTATAAAAAATCAAATTCAATTAGAAAATTCATTTCATTACAAATTTAAGCAAAAATTATCTGGAATATAAAAGAAAACGAATAAAATGCGTTTCACTGCCGAAAAAAAAAAAACCTTTTCACTAAATTTCTTTTGCAGAAAACCCCTCTTAAAGAATTCACTTAAATACTCATAAGCAACCACCGCCGTATAGTTAGTTGCCCATCGAATGGAAGATAATCCAACATCAATTCAATCACAATAAAATGATATAAAACAATAATGTCGATACAAATTCAAAACTTTTTATCGCAAATAATTTCGTATTCCTCACTTCTCATTTGTTCGATGTTTACATAAAAAGTCTTAATGATTCATCGGATAATCGCAATATCACAAATGTGACCTCAGAGTAGTAAAATGATTTGATAAAAAATTGCAAATATGGCAAATAAACTATCGGAAATCCGCTTTCGACAGCTAAACTCAACTCTTTAACTTCATCGTCGATAGAAATAAGCATGCAGCTTAAACATTAAGCATTAGAAAAAAGCTGCCACAACGATACTACTGCATCCATATAAATATAACAATATAAACTGCTATTATTAGAGACAAATATTTCACCATTCTTCCAACCATTTAATATGCATAGGCAATCTTCTTAAATCTACCTGTTATATAGCGATAAAGAAAGCGATATATACATCAATAGAGCAATCGAGTAATTCTTTCAAAGAAAAAATAACGTAAAAAATGCTCACCTGATAGCTTTCAAATGCAGCACCATCAGCACGTGTATCGAGCTTAGAAATAATAAAGCCTTTTGAATGCCGTTGTCGCATTTCATCGAAAATAATTTGTGCCGTATCCATTGCATTCAATAATTTTTGAATATCTTCGTCGCTATTCGAAATATTTACATCAATCTATAAATGTTTAATTTAATTTTTTTTTTAATATTTAGATTATGGTAAATATGCCTATTATAACATCTAATTATCCTTATTCAGCAAGAAGATATCTAAATTATTCCCTTTCAAATTGCATATTATTTATTCGTATAACGCATCAAAAAATATGTGCAAAATCATTGAAAAATTACGAGAAAAAAATCATCGATTCTTTTTAGTTGCGTTTTAATAATCGTCTCTATATAGCAAAACATTTCATAGCAAAACACACCTGTGCATTATCACAAATATCAGCCAATCGTAGAGAATGCTCGATAAGTGCAGGTCCATATTGTGTGAGTGGCGCAAGTGCACGTCGAAGAGATTCACCTTTTTTTGTTGTTGTTAACATCTCTACCAATTTTTCTCTAGATGGTATCATCGCCTCTTGTCTTGCATTTCCTATCGGATAGGTTTCTCTCACCGAAAAGCGTACATCCTTATCCTTATCAGTACGTGGTCTTAGCACATTTAGAATAACGTATTGATGATCGGTGAGTAGAATATTGCCACGATCGTAGAGCTCAACGATAACATGCGAAGCACGATCATCAGCTCCGAATTGCAAATCGACGATCCTATCGACTCCTAATTGCTCCACCTTCTCTAGTCGCTTCTGTTTGATGTGCTTTCTTAATTTCATACTGAACGACGAAGGAAACTGTGCCTTCGGCCATTCGAAGTTCGTCTTGTGTAAACGCATCCCTGATTCCATCATTATGAAGCATTTCTCATCCGGTCTGCAAAGAAGCGGCAAGTGGAGAAGCATGTCAAAAAGAGCCGTCACAAAATATGCTTTACATGCTTGATGAACAATCCATACGTGCATATTTCAGCAAACTATTTTTTTTGCCGTTTGAACGTCTATAACTCTCCCCATGCTCTGCATTCTCGGAGTTACAGTCGACATGAGCTCTAAAGCAAAATTCTTTGAACGTCCCCACCTTAGGTAACCTGCTGAACGCCGTCAAAACACATTGAATCTAAAGGCGATAAACCTCTGATTGGAGTCTATGCTAGTATATACTATGCCCATTGAGTTCAGCTATGGTAGCATCTATGGATCTCACGTTAATATTGCTCGACAAAAGCATTCTCTCAAAGGGAATTCGCAAACGTCCATTAAAGCGTTACTCATATTTGTTTGCAACAAATAATAATTTCCCCAGTATTATTTGTGTCAGATCACATCCGTAAATAAAAATAAATAAATAAATAAATAAATAAATAAATAAATAAATAAATAAATAAATAAA